>VUQI01002532.1:0-12445 GCA_015106735.1 Paratilapia polleni | reverse complement strand
CCTAGACTGCTGGGGACTTCCCATGATGCACTGACCACTTCCTCTTCCTCACTTCCTTTCACTCTCCATGTGTTTTATACACCATTTGCATTTAATCATTAGCTATTATTAACCCTGTCTCTCTCCTATAGGTGTGCCTTTTTGTCCTGTCTCCCTCTGCTCTCTTCTATTTCCCCTCATCCCCAACCCGTCGCGGCAGATGGCTGCCCCTCCCTGAGCCTGGTTCTGCCGGAGGTTTCTTCCTGTTAAAAGGGAGTTTTTCCCTTCCCACTGTTGCCAAGTGCTTGCTCATAGGGGGTTGTCTGATTGTTGGGGTTTTCTGTCTTTTCTGTCTAATATTGTAGGGTCTTTACCCTAAAATATAAAGTGCCTTGAGGCGACTGTTGTTGTGATTTGGCGCTGTACAAATAAAATTGAATTGAATTGAAATTGAATTGAACTAGGTGAAGAGCCTCGAAAACACTGTCATTGCTCAAAAAGCACACTATCACTGTCCTCCCACTCACTGAAGTACGACTTAAAGGTTTTGAAGTAACCTGTTTTTACAGATAATGAAATGCTTGTTAAAAAATAAAAACTGCTCTGCTGGTTTTAATTCTTTATTTAAATGAATTATGAATATGTTGAATCTTATGTATCATCATCCCTGCACTGTGTCCAGCCACACCCAGCCACAATTCCATGTAGGCAGCATTGTTTGTGGATCATGCTGCACTACATCCCTGTGTGCACACATATAAAGCTACTCTGTGTACATATGAGCATTTATAGCACAAGGATCCAGCAGGCACAGTACCCTACCCCCTTTATTCCTCTTTTCTCTCACAGCACTGCAGAGCAGCTGAGAAAAGCAGCTTAGTCAAAGTGTGCTCCGGGGGCTTGAGAAAAGATTCCCAGGAAAGCTATACTGCAGAGAAAAGCCACAGAAATAAAGACACACGAGTAACACATTATTATTACTGAGCATGTCTGCATCTGAAACACTGCTCTACTTGCTCCATTTTCTGCCTTTATGGCATTGCAGCTTCAGTAAGCCAAATGCCACCAAGGGGTTCATCCTGAATGGTAGCATGCACCAGCAAACCTGCAGAAAAACCTTAATACTGATATGTGCACACAGCAGCAGCAGCAGCATTCACTGTCCCCATCTCTCTAACAAACACACAGAACTGCAGCAACATATCTGCACCACAATTTCAGGGAAATACACTCTACAGTTTCTAATGTATGTCTTGGAGACAAAAAACAGCCCTGCAAAGCTAGTCAACCAGGGAGTCCAGGGATTGACACTGAGCTTCAACTAAAATCTCCTCTAGCTGAGGAACTTTGTTGCATGTCCTTTGTCAACTAACTGAGGGATGCCACAAAAAGAGGAACCTGAACAAGGGCAACCAAAAGGGCCACAAAATCGCAACCAGTGTGGTACAGGTCCTATGGGTGAATAAAGAACAGCTCTTAAATGACCATACTTCTTCTGCCTGCATGGTAAACATTCAATTAACTGATGTTAGCAACCACTACTACAGCTTTCATCTCAATGATAATAATTCTTATGTTGCAGCTTTACTCCCAACCTTATGGGTGGATTACATTTTATAACAAAAAAATAACATTTGGTGGATATTTTACAGGCTGATACAAGAGGACAGACCGCATGAAAAGTCTATTCCATGCTGACAACCAAAAATGTTCAACTTTAGAGGGTAACCATGACTGAAAAGGCCATCACCGCTGGCTTCTTAAATCAGTGACAACATTCTGTCATTCAGACATGGGTCACTTTTACATTCATGTTTGTCACAGCTTCACTCAGACATAAGAATGACAATAACTAAAAGAGCAACACTATGCCTGTGATATTTGCCATAGGCATGAGAGTGAACTTGCAGCAAGTAATAATACAATAACTGAGGTTACGGTCTTCACAACACGACAACCACTGTACTTAAACACATTCTATGTCTGTATGTTGTAGTACTGTGCATGCCTATCCATTAATGTGACTGCAAACATTCAGACTTGTGTTGAAAGTACCACGCCATGCAGTGTTATCAGGTCCAACATAAAAACACTGCAGTCCAGAGTTTAAAAGAAAATGACAGATGCTCATTCTGATATGAAGCTAACCCTTTCACATGCAGTCAGATTAATGTGAAGGACCGTATGATTGTGACAGGTATCTTCTGATTGTTTATAGTAATGAGGGTACTTTAAAAAAAAAAATCCTGTCTACAGCCTGGAGATGAACCAATCCAAATAATTAGTTCAACTATTGGAAAAAACAGGGTGGCACACAACTGTAACAGAACTGCGTTGTCTTATAACACTTAACAGAATATGTTACAGAGAAAAAAAATGCAACCATAGATTAAAAAGATAGCAGAGCATGTATTTTTTTAAGCAGGCTAGTTCCACATTCTGTTTGCCATTCAGTGCCTCCACCTCACCACCAGGGCAGATTGTTGCTAAGGGTGTAGCTCAAAGACACCATCCAGGAACCAGCCTGATTCTCTAACTTCTCTGTTGGTGGAAAATGAGCCCAACTGGTTGTCTCATTATTTTTCAATGTCTAATGTAAAGTTCTCCATTTAATAAGAAAAATAAAACCTAACAAAGTACAAAATGCGCTGTAGTGCTTAAGTGGAAGTGACATCACTGACAAGCTCTAATCACACAGTATTACACTTCAGTAACACAATAAACCTCAGAGCTGTAAAGTTTCATGTATGCAGAATTTTTGAGAGAAACCTCATCTTTGGGAAAATATTAGAGGTGATTTTGGTGAGAAGGGGAAAAAAAAAAACACGTACTAAACGCCAAATTAAAAGCACGGATATATTTAAGCGGAGTTTGGTGGACTGAGCTGACAGTCTCACTACTGATAGTCCAGTGAAAAAAGCAACAAGTGAGCAGTCAAGCAACTGAGTTCAGTCACTTTTACCAATCAATTCAGTTACACAAAACCTTTCAGTTACATTAGCTGCTGATGTACAAAAGCTAAACAGCTAAAGCTAAACTTAGCCATTTTAGCTGATCATTTTCACACAGCCAAACGCGTTAGCAAAGCGCCTAGCAAGCTGCTTCGGCTGAATTCAACATATTCTGCATACGGATACACATTTTATGCAAAAGGCTCCCATACTGCGTCAGACTGAAATGACGTTTAGCTCGGCTAAACCATAGCATCGCAGTGTAACACATCGACCTCATCACAACAAATTAGCCCCATAACACACGACTGACAGCACAGGGCCGTGAAAACCCCGCGAGATCTGTGCGCTTCACACTGTTTCAGTTTCTGCTAAAACCACCAAAACTAGCATCGTAAAATATTTATTTACCGTAATTGTGCAGTTGCTCTGTATTCACCCGATTCGCTTTGTGGCGTGAGAAGTCACCGTAGACTGTTGACAGCAACAAACCTGCGTCAACATCTCTTCCGGTTTATCTTCTTCAAAATAAAGCTATGCAATTAATTTTATGTTTACTTTATCTGTCAAAATAAAAGTAATAGGATTTGCGTGGCCCCTGGTGGTCTTTTAGAGGAATTACAACTGTGTAATACAATGAACCTTTGTACAGCGTCTCGTTCTGTTTGTTTTTCTTCTTATTTTCCTCTAGATAATTAGTCAGACACACAGTGTTATACGCCAGTCTGTTTTCAGCACTAAAACATGGTTTGATATCACAGAGAAACACAGGCCTCATATCAAGCTTCAGAACACCCAGCAGATAAGTGTGATTTTTTTAAGAGCTACTGTTTGTAGCTCTATAACACCAACGAGATAAGTATTAGAAAGGCAGCAATAATACACAAGTGCTCACACTCACAGGTCAACACTAAAAAGTCCAACTAATAGCCTACCATATTCCTGAGCCTGATGTGGACAGTGACATGTTCACATCATTCATGCTGTTTTCTAATGATTTGCTTTGGTTTGTTTTAATGCCACAGTCTGAGTGACAGTTTAAAAGTTTCAAAATAAACTTGTCAGTACTTTTAAATGTCCTCTAACATAGTTCTGTTTTTTTTTGTTTTTTGTTTTTTTTTTACCTGCAATGCCTTTTTGATTCACCATAGTGTTTGAAAATTTGCATAGATATGTGAAATGCATAAATATTGCCTAAAATGTCAGATCCCAGTTAAAAAGATGAGAGAAAATGTAGGCCTTGGTCATTTATTTATTTTGGGAAATGTGAGTGGAAAAGTCTGAACCTCTAGGATAAGCAGTAAATCTGAAGGTAAGTTACTCCATTTGAAGACAATCAGGTGTGAATGGACATCGTGTTTTATTTAAAGAACAGCGATCTATCACAGTCTGATCTTCACCACCCATTTTAGGTCACATTTATGCAGAAATATAAAAAATCTTAAAGGGCTCACAAACTTTCAAGCACCACTGTAGCTGTAATAAGCTAATATCATTAGATACAGAAGCTGAACCTCAAAGTCAAGTAAAACCAACAGAAATACTTAGACACAAAAATATTTATAACACCTTTAAAGATTGGAATATTGTAAGCTAGAGGATTTTTTTCCTTTGTGCCTGAAATCTTAAAATAACTGAATTTAAAAGAAACACGCTGAACACGCTGAGGCCTAAAACATTTAAAGTCTGTAAAATGGATCAGCTCCTCCCAGTTAAACGAGTAGTAGGTATTTAAACTACACTGACGGAACCGCCTGAGGGACAATTTTGTGTACGGAAGTGAAAAGGCAAAATATGAAATCTGGGCTTTATCAGTTCCTGGTCCAACTCTAAAACAGTCAGGTCATTATTATGAAGCTCCTATCACGCGCACTCTGAGTTATAAATACGTGTGTGAATTCAAAGATTGGCCACTTTGCATGAACAAAGGTTTGTTCTGTTAAGCCTTCTGAGAAAGTTTCAGTTGCAGAGATTTTCACTCTGTCAAAGAGGTGAGCAGCCTTACATGTCAGGACAGGAACCTGCTGGGAGTGCGAGGCGGCCAGTTAGCAGCCGGAACGGCCCCAAACCATGGCCAGTGGTCGTGCTGTCAGTGGTGGGCTCGGCCGTAGCGGTGGTCGCAGTCGGTTCTTTCTGCGCTCTCGTTTACCCCATACTCACAGGTAAGCGCGCGCTCGTGTACGCCTCACGTGCGTCGTGTCTGGGGTCCTGTGCTGTGAAATGTCCGACTTTGTACTTCGAGGTAATGACGGTCTTAAATGCGGTAGCTCAAAATAAAACGGAACAGGTTTTCTTTTCTAGCTAGAAGGCGAAATCTAACAGTTTTAAAAGGAATGAAGTGCATGTAATTTAATTGTTAATTCAACTACATTCTGATGATAGTTCTACTACATTCGGTAAATTACGTGGTTTAAATAGGCTACCACCCTGCAAATACTGGATCATAAAGGAAGAGTCTTTTTTTTGTTTTTTTAGTTTTACTGTATGCTGATTGAACCCCTTGGAGAGGCAGTCAATGTACAGTACATATATACACACACGAGTAAGATGAGAGGAATAAGATCCAACATATGATAATGATGACTGGCTGTTTCAGAGCTGCAGGCAGAGAGGGCGAGAGGAGAGGATGGGACTGAAGAGAGGATGCTGGGTGAGTATCAACAGTTAATTTGTCTTAGATTTACTGCTCCATCAGGATATTTGTATTGACCTTCATGCACAGTTTTGACTTGTACATGTACAGTACATACAGTACTGCACAAAGGAACTTTTGGTGTGAATGTCTTAGGGCTACAGCTAACAATTATTTTTCATTACCTGTTAATCTGCAAATATTCATCTCAGAAAATAATTCTTCACTAAAATGACAGAGATCCAAATTTTCAGAATTTTTAGAATTTTTCTTAATTTTTTTCTAATCAAAATACTGACTAATTATTATTATATAATTTCTGTCTAGTCACTTACCCTACAACTAAGTAATCCTACCAGCTGTTAAAAAAGAAGCATAGGCCACCCTGGAAGACTACACAGAGATTCTTTGATCACAGTTAGTGGATGATGTCTGTGTCACAACTAAAAGCTTCTTTTGCAGATTTTTCCAGTTAATAGTTTATTTTCCATTGATGAAATTACCATTTTCTGCTAGTCTACACCTAAATAACCCATACTGACAAGTGAAAATATCTTTTTAGATTTTTTTTCTAATAGAGAAGGAGAAAACTAAAACAGGACTCCTGAGTTGACTGTCCAGCCAGTCAACTCAGCATAAAGGGTCTTGTTGGCCTGGGCCACACCACCTGCCTCTGGTTGAGCTTGATGACTGGCTGAATCTACTGCTAAGGCTCACAGAGCCAGCAAAGAGAGCACACTCTTAAATGTTAAAGTGAAGTTCTATCAGACTTTAATGGGGCCAGACCACAAAAAGAAGATTTTTCATTAAAAAGTATATGATAATCTTCCTCAAGTTATCATAAAGGACTCAGAGACCATGAGGAAAAAGTTCCTATGATATAATTTCTGTGATGCACTAAGTCCGCTGAGCACCAGGCACTGCTCATCCCAACAGTGAAGAGTCAAGGGGAAGGATGAAAGCAGTCAAACACAGAGTGATCTTTGAGGAAAAAATGCTCCATAGTGAGACAGGGATGATGGTTTGCCTTTCAGCATCACAATAACCTGACATGTAAAGCCAGAACAATACAAGAGTGGTTTTCAGGACTTTGAATGTCCTTGCATGTGCCCTTCAAAGCCCAGAATCTAACCCAACAGAACATCTGTGGAGACAGATAAAGATGGCAGATCACAGACACCACACATCCAATTTTATGCAGGTTCCACAAGGAAGAATAAACTGCCCAAATCCAGGTGTGCAGATCTTATGGAGACTTAACCAGGAAGACTGGAAGCTGTAGCTGCATCCAGTCAGGCTTCTATAAAGGGTCTGAATGCACTTCTTCCTAAGAAATGTACATTTTTTTAATTCCATTTGGAAACATTTCTAAAATATGTTTTTTTCTTTGTCATTATGGGTTGTTGATTGAAAAGTAAAATGGAAAAGTTCTTGTAAATCTACAAAACATTGCATGCAAAAAGGGAAGGGGTCTGAGACTTCCTGAAGAAACTGGAAATCCTAATCCTGATTCTGTTATGCTCCAGTTTCTGTTAAGCTCTAGATGAAAAGGTTTTTGTGTGTGATTAGGTTTCTGGAGTATCCTGGTGCTGTCTGTAGCAGTAGGATGCATCTGCTGCGTCTTCTCGTGGACCCTCACCTACCTTGACTCGTACCAGCCTGGCATGACATTCCCAACACTGCTGACACTGCACCACTGCAGGTAATACACTGGGATGCACCATTATATGAGTCAAGTATGTACCTTATATGTTTGATTGCTTGAAAAGTTGAAAACAAATCATTGTTATCACTCTTGATGTGGGATTTCTTCTAGAGACGTTTCTGGCCATGGCTTCCACATGGGTTATGGGGTTGCTGTTCTTAACGGCATCATGGCCATGCTCACCGTCATCTGGAGCCTCTCCTGACACACACACGCCGACCGGACTGGAACAATGAAACTAAGTTTGTAAGGGAATATTTTAAACTCTGTCAACACGGGATATTCAGCCATGTTTTAGTGCATCTCATATAAATCATGACAAATACCTGCAGTAGTTTTACTGTGCTGTTACTGCTGCTGAAAACATGTGATCACACAGCTGTACACAAACTGAAGACACCCTCTGTAAACACTGGTGGAGGATTGAAGCTGATGCTTTACACAGCCTGTGAAGTGATCCTGCAGTTGGATGAAGACAGTCGATACACAGACTGCAGCATGTGCATTTTCACCTTAACAATTTTTCCTCTGACTGCAGCACTGAATATAAAGCTACAGATACCAAGCTGTTGGCACTTCAAACTCTGCTTACACTTGTAGTCACAGCTGAGATCTGATATGCTGCATGTCTTCTGACGTGTGGAATATCAGTTAACCAAACAGAAGAATTACATGTTCAGATCTAAAGCTGGTACGGGAGATTTGCTGAAATTTGGACAAAACACAAAAGAATTCAACTTTGACTTTACAGTTAATGAATTATTGTCTTCATTATTTCCACCATCATCTCTGGGACTCTCACAAAGCTGCTGCATGGGATTAGTCAGGGTTTGACATTTATTCTGTACTGAGCCCCACAATCACTCCACTGTTTATCCATTATGACCAGTGAAAACTGCACAGTACTGATGCATGAAGGGCAAGGTTTTCCCTGAACGCTGTGAGCCAAGGCGTTTAAGAGATGATCACAGGCAAAAACAGAACATTTCTTCAGTGTCTTTTTAAAAAGCTTTAAAGAGTTTTCATTGCATGAACAATTTAGAGCAAACCGAGTTGTGCAGGTAATAAGATTTAATAAGATTCGTTGTTCAAATGTCAAATTCCCATTTTAACATCAGATTAAATTCTGTGGCCTTTTACATTGTAAGTGCTTGAGTAGATTGAGGGTTTTGAAACATGTCCATAATAATCAGCTTGTGAAGAAAGTGCTGTCTCGTCTATAAGCAGGTGCAGGCACTGACACTGTCCTTCACCCAGCGGGTCAGAGCTGTTTCAGTGGCATAAGGGGGTGCTACATAACATACATGGATGGTTTTAATGTTCTGGCTGACAAGTGAATGGTTTCATGCTCACAGCCACACCTACAGGCATTTTATAGAATCACCTGTTAACCTAACAGTATGTCTTTGGACTGTGGGAGGAAGTCAGACGAAACCCATGAAGGAAGAACATCGGCCTCAGCTGATCAGGAAATTCAAACCAGGAACCCTGTTGCTGTGAGGCAATGTCACTGCACAACCATTCCACCCACTGATGTTTTTCATCGTTAGGAGTAAAGTGCAGTCCTCAGCTCTGCCTTTGTTGAAGAGCATTTAACACCAGCTACACATGCCTCCTGCCAGTAAGAGACCCTGGAGATAAAGGACAATTTAATTGTTTCGTGACGTTTATTATGAAAACTATTTGTATAAAACAAACAAAAGGGAGGAAAAACCTTTCCTAGATTGGCCACAGTTAACAACTAGTAAGAGTGGTCCCAAGCTCACAGTCCAGTTTTTATGGGTTTTAAGACAAAATAACAGTGGGAACAACTGAAGCAGAAAAATACTGGGCCCAAATTACAAATCCTTTTAAGAAATTTATATAATTCTTTCCTGTATAAACCACAGTTTTTTTGGATTAGTCTCCCAGATTGTCACTAATCACAAAAGCACAAACCGAAACGCACAGGTTCTGTGCTCTTAATCTACCTCTGCACCTGCAGCAACAGAGTGTAGCAAATCCAGCAAACCATCATAATACATGTGCAACTGATGAAAAGAACTCTATGACTACTGTTCACAGGTTGGAAAGATTGCGCTCTGGGTTGTGTGGCAGTCAGTGGCTCAGGAAAAACTGTGCAAATAGAGAAAAGGATGGTTTCCATTCAACAGAAACAAATTCAGGATGCAGCTGTTCTGCAGTCAGTCAAGAAGGTGAAAGTAAAAAGAACTGTGATCCAAAGCAGGTTTCAAATCCACTATCAGCTACTCCATGGAAGAGAACCATAACAGCTCCCTCACCTGGACATCAAAGAAACTCCACAGGCACGTCTTAAACAGGCTGCAAGACAGCCTGGAAATAATGCAGGGAGGGTGGCTGAAAACTGGGAAATTATCAGATGCCACAAAAGCCAGTCACAAAATCCAAATTAGGACTTTGTTAACAACCAAATTAGGGTGCCACGTACCACAATTATTTTTGTACTTTTTCTAGTTATAAAGTTAACAAAATTTAGTTCTTACTAACAAATTTTCACTTCAGAAATCAACAAAATATATATTTTTCCCCACGGGCCAAATGTTTTCATACAGCTGTCATGCTTTTCCTCAGATTTAAATCCAGCTGCATCTCATTAAGATCAACATACATTGCACGTCTTCAGGATGCTGCTGGGAGGCAGAATCCTTACACTGGGTCATTATTTAACAAAAACTAAGCCAAAATGCAGAAGCAGTGCGTGAAAAAAGTACACCTTACTGCATCCAAAGGAATTAAGAGGGTAAGTAGCAGCCAGGTGCTGCTAATCAAATGCGCTTGATTAATTAATTCATTGAATAACTGATCATCAGCGAGTGTGACCACCTCTGTAAAAGTTTTGGTAGTTTGCTGGTCTTGGCATTGCATTAATGTTGCTGCTCATCAATCTAGGACGAGTTATAAGGACATTTCCTATTTATATAGCGCCAAATCACAGCATTTAACAGTCACTTCAAGGCGCTTTATATTTGGGAGTAAAGACCCTACAATAAAAATCCCAACAGTCAGACGACCCCCGATGAGCAAGCACTTGGTGACAGTGAGAAGGAAAAACTCCCTTTTAACAGGAAGAATCCTCCGGCAGAACCAGGCTCAGGGAGGGGCAGGCATCTGGGGATGAGGGGAAACAGAAGAGAGCAGAGGGAGACAGGACAAAAGACATCATGAGAGAGAGCCAGAGTTTAATAAAAACTAATGATTAAATGCAATAGTGGTAAAGTCCATTATTCTACAGTGAGAAATATTATTCAAAAAACATTCAAGACAGCTGCCAATCTTCCAAGGAGTGGATGTCCCAGCAAATTCAGCCTAAGGTCAGACTGTGCAACGCTAAGAGAAAGTGGAAAAAACCCAACTCTACAGGCCTCAGTTAGCATGTTAAATGTTGAAGTTAGAAAAAGACTGAATAAATATGGCTTGTTTGGAAGGGTCGCCAGGAGAAAGCAAAATTGCATCTGATCAAACCACAAGACTTCTGGAACAATGTCCTTTGGCCAGATGAGACCAATGTGGAGACATTTGACCATAACGCAACATCAGACAACCAAACACACCTTGCAGTCATTGAGTTAAACATGAACTCCTTTGTATACCCAAGTATACAGAGTCAAATGAGGCCATCTGTCCAACAGCTAAAGCTTGGTCCAAACTGGGTCATGCAACAGGACAATGATCCCAAGCACAGCAGCAAATCTACAATAGAATGGCTGAAAAAGAAAAGAATCACGGTGCTGCAATGGCCCAGTCAAAGTCCAGACCTCAACTTGACTGAAATACTGTGGAGAGCTGTGCATAAATGAATGCCCACAAACCTCAATGATCTGAAGCAAAGAGTGTAAAGAGTGGGCCAAAATTCCTCCACACCAATGTGAAAGACTGATTAAAAAACCCTTCAAGTTATTGCAGGTTCTACCAGCAACTGAATCATAGGGTGTACTTTGTTAAATACATAATGAGTGTAATATGTCATGTTGTTGTTCATCTCAGGTTGCATTTACCTAATTTTAGACCCTGGAAGGGACCAGATGATTATTTTTATGATGTCCTGATGCATAAAACCTTAGAATTGATGGAGGGTGTACTTTCATATTACCATGACTATAGATGGCACTGATCCTGGAACATGCAGTCTGACTTTTTAAAAACCTGCCAAAAATTTATAGGACAGTGATGCCACCAGCAGTGATTTTTTTATTTGTCATGTAACCTGTCTATCCAGTTGAGCTGGAATGCTGTGTTTAGCCAGGATGCACTTGTTGATGAGTATTCCAGTCAGACTCAAGGTAGTGTAAAAATTGTAGTCCAGAGGGTAGAGGGACTTTTTTTAAATGTGTTGAAGCACTCAAACAGAAACTATCCTATTAAAGTGCTTTTAAGCCAGACAATTCAGCCTAGTTCTCAGTGATGGGGAAAGCCAAGCCTGTGTGAAGCCTGAACAAGATAAGATTTCTACAACAAAGGACTATCTATCCATCCATCAGGTCTGAAACCTATCCCAGCTGGCACAGGGCAAGAGGTGTGTTCAAATGCTATACATGCACAACGTAGACATTTCAAAATACATGGATACAGCTCCAGCTGATTTTATAATGTTTGAGTACATTATAAATAACCAGATATAAATCGGATTTGAATTCCTTCATACCATTATAAAAGTACTGATATCAAACAGGTTTATTTCATTTTAGAACACAGTTATTTTGTCTGAACTCATTGTGACATTTTATATCTTATGATGGAACCTTTAAAGTCGTATAAAAGCTATTAAAAATAAATAATAAAGGATAAAACAATAAAGCAATAAAGAAATATTCTGCTACAGTAGATTCCTACACATCAGACTAAGAATGACTTGCTCTGCAGTGAGTGTGTGTGTACACATAGAACCATGCCACGTTCAAAATCCGTTAAATCACCTTTCATCCCCGTTCTGATGCTCACTTTGAACTTCAGGTCGTCTTCACCATGTCTACGTACCTACACGCATTAAGCTGATTGGCTGACTAGATATTTGCATTAACAAGCAGTTGAACAGGTGAGTGTATACACCAATAGCAGTGACATTACATTTTTACGTATGAGAGTGATATATAGAGAGGGTGATGTCAGATATAGTGCAGTTAAGTACGAGCTCAGGATGCCACTAGTATGGCTGTAGCT
>VUQI01002531.1:0-10667 GCA_015106735.1 Paratilapia polleni | reverse complement strand
ACCCACACCCCTTCCCTTCACTTTCTTCCTCTCTGTTTTTTAAACTCTCCATTTCTCGCTCTCATTCGGTTTTGCTCCTCACTCAACTGCACAAGATGTGGTGAGATCACACGGAGGCTATTTTATCTCCGCTTGTGTGAAATAATTTAATTAAACAAAGTCACAGCTATGCCTAGCATATCCAGATCATAACATTTTTACAGCATATTGAGAGCTGCAGTAGATACAGTAATAAGGAGTTGTGTTTCTAATGTAGCAGTGATGATAGCTTTTAGAAAACTCATAGATAACCTGTGCTTAACATCTTTATTGGGAATACTGAGTATAGTCGTATTCAGTGTAATTTCATTAAGGTTTGAGGACTTGGTCACCTATCTATTACGGTGTATGAAAAAAAAACACAAAAACACTTGAGATGTTATACTCTTCCAACATTAGTAGGACTTGTTTGGCTCCAAATTAATTTCCCTATCCTCATATCAATAATATTTAATTAAACTGATACACTATTGATCACCATACAGTCATTTTGCATGGTCATTAATGGTTAAAATGCTGTGGCATGCAAATCTGAACCCCAGTTTCATTCTCATTGGACTGCATCCTTATAAGTGGTTTGCAATGTAATATTGCAATCCACTGATGGCTTATTAAGATCTTTACAGTCATTTAATCTGAGACTGTGGTCAATTATATCTCTCTAGAGTAGCATTGCAGTTTAATTTGATATAAACAAAACAACAGGCTGTGAAGCTGTGGTCATGATGGAAGCTGATACACCCTCCCTCTCTCTCCACAAGTCGGTGCTGAAAGAGAGACTGGGTCCTGCACTGCATCCTCCTCCAGGGACTTCCTGTGTTGTTTGTAAACAATAAATAATATTAATTTCATGCTGGACACCTTCTCTGGATCAATATTTATTGACTAGGTGATTCGGTCTTAATAGGTTGCATATCCTGGGAGTGTAATTGTGCATTTTAGGGAAGGATGCCCAACAGTGTATTAATCTGTAAAATACCACCATGTCACACCTTTCCTTATTACTTATCAAGCCATCAAGTCCAGTTACATAGCTGCTCTGAATAACTCAAGATGATACAAGAGAAATGCTCGCTCTGCCTTGGTTTTGCAATTGACTGCAGGAGAACAAGCTGCTTCAAGTCTCAGGATATTCTAAACTCAGGCCAGTGGTGGAGAGAAAATTAATTACAACACCACAGATCGATGAACAACTGAATGTGTCAACTCTCCAAAGAGCTGTGATTGCTCATTGTAGTCTGATCGAGGGAGCAAAAGAGGAAGATGCTGGATCCAGAAGACTGTGGAAGAGGTTATGACCTGCCTTCACTTGGCAAACACACACCAGCAAGAAAACACACCCTAATAATTCCTTTAAACAGATGAAGCAAAACTCCCTTCCTGTAAGAGAATAATATGACTGACTATGCATTTATATACAGTGACTGGAAGAGGCATTCTCCAGCTTGCAGGGTCTGATAGGACTCAGAGCAGATTAGCAGAATGAGAAAGATCATTACGAGCAACCTCACAAGTGACCAAGGCTGAGTCATTCTCTTCCATTTAGCTGCTGTGCATCTGGCTTCCTTGCACCGCCACATTCACGCTGCCTGTCAGGATTGGATAGTGAACTGTAAGGCTTTTTATTTCAGCGTGTGCGTGCATGTGTCTGTGCTTTGTTCTGTCATTCTGACTGTGACTTTGACCTTTAGCAAGAGATGCTGGATAGAGAGAAGGTCTTAATGAGTTTGCATAATAGCTGAGCTCTATCCAAGAAATCATCCATCTACATGAGCCCCATAATTAGCTGGTAAGACAGTGGTCCAGTTCCGTGCTTTCACTTATCATTCTGCTGACTAGTATGTGGGAGTGGAGAAATGGATAAACAAAGATACACCCCACCCCCACCCCTTCTGAAGTATATTAATAATCTGCTGTCGATTTTTGGCAGCGTTGTAAAAGGCATGGCTGAAGAGTCTGATAATCACTCCACTGACACCCCCAGAAAATGAGGAAACGCTATCTGGAACATAAGTCACATCCTGGTGTGAGTTTGCTGACAGGTGTACACTCTCATGGGAGCGCTAATCCTCGTGCTTCTTCGCCTATGTTTGTCCATCACTGATGCAGGCAGCACACACACACAAACACACACAAAGACAAAACCGCAAGACAAACCAGAGGCATATTTTACTGAAACTCAATGACATGCAGATGTGATCTGTGTGAATTTGTATGCAAAGCACTGATGTGATTCCCATCCTGCAGAGTTGAATGTCATATCCATCATTTTCATGTAAGGCAGAAGATATGAAAAACACACTTAGAAGGATATGGATGAAATAATTTCCATTTCCACGTGCATTGCCAGTATGTGGTTAGTTATGCTTATTTAGGATATGTAAATGTTTGTCTAAAAGAGAGCAGTTGGGCGCGCTCAGGACGCTCCACTCCCAGCGTGCAGGCAAAATCCGTTCCTGGTTTTGCGCCTCCGTCCATCGCAGCTTATACCTTCCCTGACTCTAAGCACTCCAGCATTGCTGTGCAAGCAGATGTTCTTTTTCCGATGCCAATTCTCCCCATTTTCGCATTTGGAGAAGGTATTCTTTCGCGCGAAGGCTGCAAAGTGAGAAGAAAGAGCAGAAACACCCTCCCTCCTCGGCTCAGAGACAGAGGGAGAGTTGTGAACGGATAGCTGCTTGGGAGAAATACAGTAGGCTACAGTAAACCCACGGAGGCTAGAGCGAGGCAGCAGTTTATTTACCACACCTGTGATGCGTTGTTCTGAGCAACGAAGACGCACGACCGGGATACTGATGGCCACGCTACGGCAGGAGGATATGTGCTGAGGAAAGGACTTGGGCTTTGTGAAAAAAGGCGTGAAGTGCTACAGAGGACACTCTCCGGACCTTTAAAAAGCCCAGTGTGCCAGTGTTTCGTCTCTGCTCTCTGCCTTTTTAAAACTTAGGTGATAAAAAAACCACGAAGATGCCCTTACTTCTGGGCCCCTTTGTCCGCTGTAGGTTCAGCGCCACGCTCCTTGTGCTCTGGCTCGTCTTTGCTGGCTTCACCTGCACTGGTGGTGAGTTGGGCTACAATTAAACTGTTTATGCTTTCGGTTAACTGTTTTTGTGTGTTGGGAAAAGCACGCTACGCACAAACTGAAAGGCTTGCACGTGACAAGTTGTTTGCTGGTGTTTTCGTCGAAATTCCGGTGCGCACGTTGTTGTTGGCAGTCGTTATTGTTCTATAATTTGCTAGCACTAACACTCGTCAATTAGCCTGCACCTTCAAGGTTACAAGGGGGAGAGTCTGCTTCAGACATGTCTACCAAGGTTAAAACTTGAAGACAAATGTCAACTCTCCTCGTCCAGCTTTCTGTTTTTGTCTTAAGCAGCAACGAGAAGTTTATGGGATGCATTTTATTCCCGCTGTCGTGTAAGTTAGGGCTACACCTGCTTGAAAGCCGGAGAAAATCCGAACTATAAAAGATGATTGGGCAGACGGGCCCGCGGACAATAAAAGCGAGTGCTCAGTAACACTGCGATCCTTTTCCTTCTGTCACATAAACAACCTTCAGTAACACCACGCTCATGATTTTCTTATTAAATCTTAGAGCTGTGCAGGGGCAGACCGGACCGAGCAAACCGTAGTGTAGTCCCAGCCTCCATCTAACCGGGCGCTCTCCTGGCTGCAGACAGGATCATTCAACTCCACGTTTCTCTCCGGCCAGGATTCATTCCTGCTGCATTTGCAGTATGGTGACAGCTTTACTGAGTTGGTAGACGACCTACTCGCACTGATGAGTTAGATTTTATGATGTAGCTTGGGCAGACATTCCCGATTGCATGCAAATGTGCTCAACAATCAGCAACAGCGAGGTGAGCCTAAGTACTATGGAGAGAAGTTTGTCACAGCAGCAACATCGTATTTAAAAGATAACCTGTGAGATAGTATGTTAGATTTAAAAAAAATAAAAAATAAAATAAAACAAAAACAGTTCACCTCATGATAACAACCAAATGTGGAAATGCCCTTTTTCATTTTTTGGCAAACTCCAGTTCACCAAAGTGCTGTTCGTTGACCCATAATATTCACTGTAGTGCACAGTCAAATCAGCCATGTAACATTCACATTAGTTATTCAGTCAATGCAGTCAATTTCACTGTTGCCCATAACACACTATTTCATAGTTCAGCCCTTGGACTATTTTTAAAACACTTTATTTAAACATTGTTTCTGATGCTAAATATCACCCTCACTGGAAGCTGCTGGTGAGTATCCAAAACCCAAGTTTTTCCCACATCATTTGCCTCGCGCTTGTTTCCGAACTGTTAACCTTGCTTTGGACAGAAGGCAAACATGTTAAAGTTGGTGTAATTGTGTCTTCTGCTTCAGGACACTGAGATGATGAATTCAGTGGGCCTTTTTTTTTTCTTGCATTAATTAGTGTATAATTATGAATATATTAGGATTAAATAAACAGTCATGCTCGAGGGACCTCATATATCAAGCTAAGTAAGTAGCAGTGTGCTGGTATTTACAAGTCATTCTATGATTCATGTTGGAATGTATTTTGATGGGGTTCCTGGGTTATATGGGTGGTGTGGTGGTTCAGTGGTTTAGCTCTGTTGCCTCGCAGCAAGATGTTACTTGGCTCGTCAGCTTGGTGTGGAGGTTGCGTGTTCCTGCCATGTTCATTTGGTTTCCTCTGCGTGCCCTGGTTTCCTCCCACAGTCCAAAGACCTGCGGTTGTAGGTTGATTTTTGTCAAGACTCTTAATTCCCAAAGGTGTGTGCTGTTTCTTTGTTTGCTCAGTGATGGACTGGAGCTCTAAACGGAGTGTTTCCCTGCCTGTCACTCATTGCATTCTGGGATAGGCTCACAGCTTTCTCATGACCCTGAAGAGAATATATTACATATAGAGGAATATGGGGTTAATTGTAAAAATTCTTCCTCTTTTCTCATTTCCCCTTCTTCTGTATCACATCTCCTTCCAGGCCCCTCTTCTCCATGTTTCAGTCTTGTCACTCTTTCATATATTAGGTCAGTACAGGCAGCCCTCTAGGCTCCGATCACAGCTTCGTGGCCACTTTTTTAGGACAAAGTAAGTTCCAGAAATGGATCGGAAGGTAATTTGGAAGCCAATTCTTTCGACATCAGGACTGGGACAGACTTAGCCGAGATCAGTCGAGCTGTCCTCTGTAGCGAGGCAAAGAGCTGACTCGGCATTCGTCAGTATCAAAGCTGGCTTGTCTTTTTTGCAGGGAAACATAACTCACTCAGTAATAAAGGTAGGCCTGTCAATCTAAGTTTGAGCTAGCTGAGCACTTTCCCTTTCACTGTGTTGTGAGTGATCTGACGGCCGGACAGAGGGGGTAGGTACGCTTTCAGCCTTAGGAACAAAGAACTGTTCTTGCCAGTGTGTGCGCACACCACTTGATGTTTTCAGTATGCAAAGTGCGTTTGTGTGTGTGTGTGGGAGGGTGTTTCCACAAGGATTTGCATACATGCATTTCTGCTGTGTGTGTGAGTGTGAGGTGTATGTCTGCAGATTATTTCAATTCCTGTTGCTTCTGTTGTTCACCATTTATTCAAACTTTGGTGTGTTGCCTGTTATTAATGTCTCGTTACTTCCTGCATGCAGAGAGAATCAAAATGATTTGGCTTTTGTTTTTTCATCTGCCCAGTGAGAACGTTGCCAAGCGATTGTTGTCTGGTTCAGCGGGAGCATGGGATTTGGTCTCAGGCACCTTCCTACTTGTGTGAACAGTCACCTCAGAGCAATTTCCACGGGGTGTAAACCTTGTGATGATGCAAGGAGATGGCCATTAAATGACAACAAGCAGAAATCTATTGCATAATACAGCAATTTGTGAGTTCCCATTTCTTAGTACAGTATTGTAAGGGATTCTTTTTGCCAGATGTCTCTCATCATTCTACTGTGAATCATCCCAGAGTTGTCTTTCTCACAGCCAGTTTTGTCTCTCCTCATTGACTCCCTAAAGAATGCGATAAGGAGAGCGAAAGCAGAAATTAACATAATTTATTGGGGGAAATTGCCTTCTGGTCAAAGAAATTTAAAACCACTTAGTTTTTGTCCCATAGCTAATGCATGGCAAATGATCGCCATGTATTTGCAGGGATATGGTCTTTTACAGGGAAGTGATAATTTACAACCAGAAAGAGTTTTCGTTCCCTCCAGTCGTGGGAGATGAATACAAATGACACAGACAAGGGGGGAGACTTGAACAGTGGTGGGAGGGAAATTTTATTTTAAATTATTTTTCTCAACTGCTGATACTCGCACAGTAAATTAGCATGATGTACAGATGCAGAACATATCAAGCAAGGAGGCAATTACACCAAAAGAACGGTAAAGAATTAAAATGATTTCTCTCCTCAGGAGTACGAATGCGTGTTATGAATTTTGCTCACAAAATTTGAATTGGACGGTATCAAAATGACAGAGTGAGTGGAATTGCTTATTTTCAAGAACGAATGGATCAAATATATTGCGTTATTATTCACTTTTAATCATTTGTTTGTATGAGGGAAAACAGATGAATTGAGTTAATCCTTTTCCTGTCTAAGTCCCGCAAAGTAATTTTCTCAGTTTGAGTTACTGTGATTAATGAAGGCAGAGATAATAGTTCAGAATAAATGAATAAAAGGTAAACAGTGCACGTCAACATGGGTCAGCTTTGAACAGCGGAGGAGCACGCTCCATTTGGTGACAAATTCCCAGGCACCTTATCTTTCAACAGGCTATGTCCCTACACTTATCATTTGCAAATGGCTATCTCGAGGAGTAAAGGAAGGACATATGGAGGATGAACCTTGCAGAGGGGAGGAGTTAGGTGTTATTTTCTGCAGTCTGTGCAGAGGCCCAGTGAAGGCACTACATCTCTGTCAAACTCTGCCCTTTTGTTTCAATTACCCCATTTCTATGATTCAGGTCTATGTGAGAGCACTTACGGGTTGAAGTTGGGCTTTTTCCCCCTTGAAATTTAGCACACCATAGTTAGTATCTGTGGCTTTCTATCTAGGTGGCATAAAACTGACCTTTCACCTCTGATGTGGGATGAGATTACCCTGTGTCCTCAATGGAAACCCGGACAATAACTCACGGAAGGTCACAGTATCTGACAGTGTACTGCATCAGCAGTTGGGAGAGCGCATTCAATCTCTACTGTTGTTTCTTTTGCTGCTAATTGTTCTGTAACAGCAACCAGCAGGATATATATATATATATTGTTATGTTTTATTACTAGAAGAAGTTGGGGTAATTTCCGTGGGAAGAAAATCACGGTAGGCAGAATCTGTGGGCTGGATCTGCCAGTCATCAGTTAATTTCCTGTGGTTGCCACTCCCATATTCTTTAACATCAGTGATTCCAACTTTGGGCCCATCAGTTTTGTGGTGTTTTGCCAGTGCCAACTTTGGAGCACTGCCTCCACTTTTGTTTTTTGTTTTTTTTTGTTTTTTGTTTTTTTGTGGAAATGAGTGTAACTGCTTCTGCGTTGGTGGAAGAGGTTGTTAAGTTGAGTCCTGGGACTTTCCGTGGAGGGTCTAATCAAATGTTATTTTTCTTGGAACTTCTGTCACCTCAGCAAAAAAACCCAAAACAAAACATAGGAGCAGTGAAGATTAATCACAGAAATCACTCACAGTACAACATACTAATGCTGCCAAAATATTCTGCAGTTGAATTCTCTGGAATTTCTTGGCCATGACTTTGGTGACTTTTATTTAAAAAGAAAACAGATTGGATGCACGGCTTTGGTCTATCCTTACGGGGAATCCACAGTAAAAAATGAGACGTGAGTAGTACATAAGTACCACTGAAGGTCTTCAATCCACACTGATTTGACTGACCCCCCTTAAGGCATAGTCAGAACCAGCTGTCTCCCAGTCTGTAGGACAGGAGCTCTAAGGAGAGCAGTTGGACAATCTTCACCAGGCTGATTGACAGCAGGAATTTACAGTTACAATAAAATTTAGAAAAATCATCTCCATGTAACCTCAGCATGAAGAAATCAAATGGGTTTTATGTATTTATAGTGACACTGGGAGCCTTGATCATTGTAGATGCCATTAGTAATCATAGAACAACAACAGATTTGTGTTTTTTAAACGGCTGTCTATGGAGAATATACTTCACTACTACTGGGGAGGAAAATAAATGTAGGGGTACAGAGGTGACGTCTCAGAGTCAGTGTGGGCGGGTGAGTGATATACGTGGAAAAGCCCATCTGAAAACACTGTGTTTGGGGATTGGCCTTGAAATACAATATTGTGTGGCTTTCCTGTATTTGTTTTTAGTATACACGACGTGCTGTCTGGCTGCTAACATTGTACAGTGAGAATAGCAGTGTGCTAGGAGATGATTTCAGGTCTTTCCTGTTCTCCAAGTGACCAGTACTCTTCTCCAAATGGTTAATTGGCCATCAGTCACTGCCAGAGGAAGTACTTAGAAACCCAGAGGTGCCTTGGTGCAGCTCATAATAAGAGCCTGTCCAGTCCTCTGGGTCCTCTCTTGGCCTTTACTTCAGGCCAGGTGGTGGCTCGGGAAGGCGGATCTGAATGCAATATGGAGAGCTGTAGATTAATAGTTTCTTACTAAGGCCACCAGGGAGCGATGTGAAAGCCACTTCCACTTCATCATACAGTGGACTGGATGGAAAGAGTGTAAAGCATGCGGTAGGAAAAGAAGCTTAAAACGGTGTGAAGGTCATTTGATGTAAACAGCATTTGAAAGATTTGACCAGATTTGATCAACTTTATTGTGTAAAATCCTCATTTCTAAAGCTCTGTTATGCATGTGTGGTAGGCACAGTTGAATGCATGTTTGTGCAATCCAGGGAAATCACTTTTTCTTTTTTTCTTTTTTTTGGGAACAGAACAAAAGTAATGTTGCTATTTTTATTTAATGACCTTAAGAAATACAAAAAAATAATTGGGTTTGGGTAACCTTGAACCTGTTAAGTCACAGAAGTTCATTAAGTCCTTAAGGCTTTAATTGACTCAGAAGGACTCATTAGGAATAAAAGCTGATATTGAACAATCATGGGTTCCTCCAAGCAAATACTATGCATTTGAAAATTGCTAAAGCAGATGGTTTGGAAAAAAAGTTGGGACAAAAAAAGAAAAGATCTAGAAGAACAAGAAAACTTTCAAGTAAAACTGCATGTTTGCAAGAAAGGAAAAGCAAAGGCTACAAAGGTGCTGCAGGAAGGTTTAGGTTTTACACTGATGCACAAACCATGACGCCTCCTACAATATTATCACGCTGGGCAGTTGTTCCTATCATCTGAAGTGACTTCACCCATGTAAGTGTTCCTAAAACAATGTTTTTCCAGTTTACCTTGTACAGTTACCTTAGGAAAATTTAAGTACAGTAAACTTAAGATGTTGAGTTAGAATAACTTAAGTACTTCAAATAACAAAGGTTCAGTCACATTAACCTAACCTTAAATCTGCTGTGCAAACTAAAATGCACTAAATTTACCTCAACTCAAGCAACTCAGAAAATATTATGAAGAGCCTATTTTTTTTATTTTTTGAGAAAGGTTGAACTTGTAGAAAGTATATTGTTAGGAGGCAAAGGTCCTCTTTTTGGCATGTTTCCCATGCCCTATTGCTCTTTACACTAGACAGCAACTGGAACACAGCTTTAATTAAGATTCGAATATCAGCCCTGAACATGAACATTGGCTTGAAGTGATTAATTCATTGCCACAGGAGTCTTTGTAATGGTGGCCTTTATTTGTATCTACAGCGTAACACTGTTCTCGGCTAAAAAGTACAGAAATCAGTGTGAGCAAGTTAATTTAAAGACTAGTATAAATTAAGTATATATTAAGTATAAATTAAGTATAAATTAAGTTGCATTTCCAAGGTACCTTGTTAGGTCTAGGAAAAAAATTTGTTTTTTTGTTTTTTTTTTAAACGGTGGTTTTACTTTTTGAAAAGCTCCATCTTTAGGTAATCAGGGTGATGAATTGACATACATTTACTCATATTGCCACTAGAGGCCACTTTTTAAAAAACATAGCTGTAGGGTTATTAAACTGCTTGCACAAATGACCAGTGGGTTTATTTTTTTGTTTGTTTGTTTTGTCATATAGAAAGGCATATCTACAACCTTATAATACAAGGCATTATGTTAAGTATGCAAAGCAGCATATGATGGATAAGCCAACGTTGTTCTGTGGACAGATGGTGTTGAAAAATGACCCATATCCACAATCACCAAAGGTATCTTTGAAGGAAAAAGGAGCAACAACTGATGAGAACGACATTAACCACAGAAGTGGATATTTTCTGCTTTGGTGTTGTGTGGCTATCAGATATTGCATGGAGGGAAGAACGTATTTCACAAAATATCAGCAAATTCTGGACCCAAGTAGGGATGTCATGATACCAGAAATGTAGTAGTAAAATTACACAATTCTCAGTACCCAGTTTGATACTAAACTAAATGATTATTCCATGTACTTAAACTTGTCTTAAATCACTCACATGGTGGCAGACCAACAACATTATAATTTGTTGACAGGGCATGGACTAAAATGTTAATATGGTTACTGAGTAGCCTATTAACGTTACTATGAGGTGTAACGTTAGTTTTAACATTTAACGTTAGC
>VUQI01002524.1:11377-36450 GCA_015106735.1 Paratilapia polleni | reverse complement strand
GGCCGCCCCCTTCCTGCCTCCCCCACAGCGCCCCTGAATGTCAGAAAACTGTGCAGTGGGGAGTGCAGCAGCAAAGGTCAGCCTATGGTAATGCCCAAGCTGACACTCAGCTTTACAGCGCAGAGCAGGAGGAGATGAAACCCGACAGACAGAAGCCTGACGTCTACTGACTCGCCTATCGGCACCGCTGCCACAGTGACTTCAAATATACATCACACACCAAACAGTGGCACTTTCTACAAAGGCGCACACCCCCACGGAGGCTTTTTCAACACGCAGACTATTTGTATCAGAAGAGGCACGACTACACCTGACAGAGCGTCAGACCCAGACGGGGACTGAGCTCACTAAAGTTGGAGGTGCCTCTCTGCAGGATGTAATCGGCACGTGACTGGCTCGGCTGCTGGCTGTCCTAATTGTCCTCTGACCGCCAGGCAGGGGGTTTAACCTACTCTGGACAAGGGCTTGACCCTCAAGCTGCCCATCCATTCAGGTAAATATCCACCCTAATGACTTAATAGTCCTTGTGGTACAGAGACAAGCCACTCCTGTTATAAGTGGAAACACAGTTGCGTATATATGGAGGCCCGGCCGGGCCAGCTGGGTAGGCCTGTGGAGCAGGGATTGGCTTGGTGGAGTTTAGCCAGGCGTCTCACACTATCAGCCCCGTGCAGACAGACACCACGGGGTTCTCAGAGTATTAGGGGGCCCCCGTGACTCGGCAAGTCTCCACCAGCTACTTATAGAACCGTAATAAAAGTGTGTGAATAACTGCGCAGCTTTCATTATAGACAAATAAAGGCGAGAAGACAAAGCAGGACTTGAGCAAGTGATGCGCATGGCTTGTGTCATGTGTCAAATTGCTCCCATAAAAGCTGACCTATATTTTCTTTTCATTCCTCACTGGGGAAGGAGAAAAAAGAAAGCCATCTGAAAGTTTAAAAAAAAAAAAAAATTGCAAAGAAGTGAAGGAGGAAGAGGATAGACGGAAGCCATTTAGGAAATGAGACCAGCTGACTGCATTTATGTGCTGAATGTTTTGATCAATATCCTCTCCATCAACTATAATCTGCATTTGTTAGAAATTTGGAAATAGCATCAGGCTAATTGCATAGGAAATCATCTATTAAAATATCCAGCAGCAGTGATGCATGAGGGGGAAAAAAAGGGAGGATCACGCACTAAAAATAAGCTCATTAGAAGCAGACATGTACAATATTTGTGCAGAAATACAATGAAGGGAAAAAAATAAGGTGAGAAAGCATGTTTGGATGCTGGTTGAATATTAGCAGTTTTTCTATACCAATTATGAGCAAAAGCAATTAGGAGAGCCTAGTCACCATGTTGTACATGGCTTGCACTAACAGCTGAAGGAGAGGAGAGTGGAGGAGAAAGCAGGCTGCTGTTATTTTAATTGCATGTTTACCCCCAGGTTATGGGTCTGAAATAGAGCCAAGAAAAAAAATGTTGCAGCAGGAATTCAATGCAACTTCACTGTGTTGATTCTCTCAGGGACAGAGAGAGTGAAATTACTTTTCTTTGCAAGCTGAGTCTCTGAATAGGAGGTAAAGAACGAAAAAGGAGCAGGAAGATGAGAACAGCTTTTTACCCTTGAATACCAAGCCAGCGTATTCTGTCAAAAGAAAGGGGAAAAAGCCTTGGCTCTTGAGCACGTTGGGAAGAAATAATACTTTGGTATGGCCTTCATTAGCCCATCAGGCTCCACAAACAACAGAGGCAGAAAGGATTGCTGTTGCTAGCTGAGGGCCACGGGCGTGTTAGGCTATGACAGGCTGGTTCACAGTTTCACACAATGGATCCTGATGACTGCAGCACATCCCGGGGCGTTCGGGACGGGCCGTTTGCTTTTCAGTCAGCAGAGACCCCCCTCGTCAACCCCGAGTGCTATCTCACACCAAAAGAGAAAGGGCGAGAGAGTGGGAGATAGCGGCGACCATAAGCAGAGGGTGAAAAATGAAGAGAAGACAACCAACCCAAACTCAACTTGCACACAAATTGAGAGTCTGTAAAGTAGTGGTTTCCAAGTTGCAAGACACCGCGTGTCAGGGATAAATCTGTCAAGTAAGGAAACTGCTGCAATACTGTAGGAGATAGGAAGACAGCTACTTGAAGCTGCTCATCTTTAGAGGGAGGGAGGGGTCTGTGAAACAACTGGGAGGCAGTATGAATGCTCAGTAACTAACTGATGAAAGAATGACAGTTCCCTAAGGTGAGATGGTGGATGTGGAGCGGAGAGAGGCAGCATGCCCCCAGAATACTGCATAGTCCACAGTTGGATCGGCTAAATCTTTGCATAGGTGTCAGATACGGAGAGTTGGTTTCACGGTGAGAACACACACTCTTAGAGGAGTTGTGTGCCATGAAACTGAGAAAAGGAAATACTCTGAAAGTAATACTCCTCTTCTTAACAGGCTGACCTCATTCCTCCTCTCTTGTCTTTACATCAGTAGTTCTAGCCTCTTGGATGATGACCATGGCTCTTCACAGTGGAGATGATGACAGTAATGGTAGCGAGATGAGAGGATGAAAACATATCCAGCTGCGAGTGTCCTGGTCTAGCCTGGATATCTATGCCACAGCTATGTCATGGCCATTACCCGTCCACCACATCAGCGCTGCTAGAACAGCCAGCCAAAGTCCATTCTTCAACTTGGGGTCAGTTTCACTAACAGCCACTTAAGCCTGCTTGGCTTCTCCAAGAGCCCTACAAAAGTGGAAGGTAGAGTTAAGTGTGCTCAGCCATGTCAAGGCTGGCCAAGGTCAGACGGGCAGACAGAAAACGCTGGCAGCGGCGCGTGCATGGCGTCATGAATGCCAAAATACCGGGGCCCCTGACTGCGCCGTTTGACAGACATGTTTACACCTGATAGAAAATGCAGTGTGGATGGCCTGCCAAAACAGAGGGGATCCAAAGTGAGGGGTGCCAGCCTAGTTATTTATTTATCTGCAGCAAATCCATCGAGAGCGCAGCCAGAAGCTGGGCATGCCTCAGTGAGGAAAAAGCCAGCCTATTCTCAGACATGACTCTTATAACACTTGAGGGAGGTGAAAAAACAAAGAAAAAGATCTGACATACAGTAAAAGAAGAGGAAAGCAAAGATTTCATGAAGCAGGTCGAGAGATTGGAATTGATTCACTCGCAGTTTTAATTCAGCTCAGAAGAGCTCTGATTGGCACATATTCAAATTACTGAGAGGCTGCTCAAAACTCACTTGTGATAAGGTTCAAATACTGGGCAAGTCTTTGCTCAGCACTGCAATTACCATTTGACTTGATCACTGGAAGCAAATGTAAAAGGGAGTAAGCATGCTATACTGGTGATGCTGTAGCACCTTGACAATGGCATGAAATAAAAAGTTTAGGAATCATAACTGCACCAAATCTAATGCTAATCCAGCCTTCTGGTAACCATCAGATCGCACAACCAGATACAGCCCTCACACATACGATTATCATCACTGCTCCTTTCATCTCCTCGCTGGTGCCACCACATCTGTGTTATCTTCACATATCCTCACATCACACCAGACAACAATGTGCTGAGTCACATGCTGCTGTGTCAGATGCTAGACTGTGGGCTTTGGTACTGGACTGGAATATTATGGTTAGACACAGATACCAACTAGACTACCATGCATTTATTATCTGTGTGTGTGTGTTCTGATATGTGCAGCGAGTGATAGAAATCACCAGACCTGAGGCAGCTGGTTTTTCAAGTTGCTTGCTTGGTGTGTGCTCTGTAACAAATCGCAGAGTTGTCTTACAAGCAGGATAAAGAAACCTAAGCAAGCAGGCTGGTGTACTGCAATTATATTCAATGTACAAAACAATTACATTGATGTACAAAAGTGAGAAGAGCCTGACAATAAACTTGTCCTGACTCACACAAATGAAAATGCACTGTGGCAAGGAAATTAGGCTATTTAGTCTCAGCGTACCTCAAATGATTTACTTCCATACTTAGACTCACTATTTTGAGAGGATAAGTGCGCTCGTGCTCTCAAGTGCAGCTATATGAAGTGCTCTGCGTGTACCCGAATCATCTAACAGGAACACCTGGAACACCTCGCCCTCTATGGCTGCCATCTTACCGCTACATACCAAAAAAGGGAGGGACCACGAGACAATTTTCAGCAGTAGAAAGAGGATGTTCAGTGTAGAAGAATTTACTATTATGTCTGGTCAGAGGCTTAGCTCATTGTAGCTATTTGAGTGTAAGTCAGCCGGGCCCTCTCGCTGGTTAGTGAGGGGAAATAACTCCAGTTAGTGGGAAATAACTCAATGTGCCGAGAGCTAAAGCGAGGCAGCATTGTTCCAGCTGGCGGAAAAGGGGGAAATGAAGATGGAGTGGTTTGATTTCATTTGTTAGCAGGTGCATCCATTTTGTGTTCTTCCCCACATCCACCTCTCCTCTCTCTCAGTCAAAGCGCTTATCAGAAATTGGACACCCCAGTGACAAATTGAGCCTGCGATTAAAGGCAGAAAGAGGAAAGCTTTGTTAAGTGCTGCTGATTGGGATCCCAGGCTGCCCTCACACATGTGAGGTGTGTGTGTGTGTTTGTGCATCCATGTATGCTTGGTACAGAGCCAGGAGCAGAGCTGACACCACCACCTCTTCTCCCATTTTCCCTGCTCTCCAGGTGTTCCCACGGCTTACATTTCTGCTCCGAGTACTCGGCAAACAAAACCAAATCAATGCAGCTGTTCGCCCAGCTCTCCATCTCTCTCTCTCACACACACACACACACACACACACACACACACACACATTATATATACATATACAGCTCCGGAAAAAATTAAGAGACCACTCCAAAATGATCAGTTTCTCTGATTTTGCTATTTATAGGTATATGTTTGAGTAAAATGAACATTTTTGTTTTATTCTATAAACTACTGACAACATAACTCCCAAATTCCAAATACAAATATATTCATTTAGAGCATTTATTTGCAGAAAATGAAAAATGGTCAAAATACCAAAAAAGTTCCAGTGTTTTCAGACCTCAAATAATGCAACAAAAAAAACAAATTCATTTTCATTTTTAAACAACACATTACTAATGTTTTAACTTAGGAAGTGTTCAGAAATCAATATTTGGTAGAATAACCCTGATTTGCAATCCCAGCTTTCATGCGCCTTGGCATGCTCTCCAAATTCCAAATAGATCTCTTTTAGCTCTCAAGTCAGTGTTCGGATATGACTCAACAGACAGTGACAGTGAGAAAAATGAACAGGATGCTCACAACTAGTTGATCACTATTTTTTTTTTTTTTCCCCAAATAGGAATAGTGCATATTAATGAACATTTAAAATCAAATGTAACTTGTCAGATTTAGCCACCAGGCTAATTTTCAACTGTTGTTCCATGGCATGTGCTGATGTACTTCGAGGAGCAGCCCATCTCAAAAACAGAAAGTCCCCTGTCTTGATGGAAGTTGAACAAAGGAAAGTATCCCACTCTTGCTTCATTGGCAAAATCACTGGTGTTTTCCTGCTACTTCTATTCCCTCTGTGCGTCTCTTCTCAGCGGCTGGGAACATCACCTCAAAGAAAAGAGCCAGCCTCACTCCAGAGCATGTTGATATGCTCATTCCACTGCTCATTCCACTTGCCTAAAAGAGTTCAGGCTGTGTTGAAGAATAAAGGTGGTCATATCAAATATTTACTTTCAAGTTCATTAGAAGTGTACAAACTTTTTGCTTTATGTACTGTTCGATTTCCATGTATGTTTGTATGTTTCAATAAATCACTGCACCTATTTCCCCATTCTCCTACATCGGTAGTAAAATGGGAACATCAACATCAGTGAGCCGCTCTGCCACACTTCCAGCCACTGTCTGCTTTGCAGCCTAGCCAACCCTGACCCACAATAGCATTTTCAATTAAATTCAGTTCAATTTTATTTATATAGCTCCAATTTACAACAACTGTCACCTCAAGGTGTTTTATATTGTATGCTACAGACCCCACAGTATTAGAGAGAAAACCTCAACAATCAGATGACCCAGTATGAAAAAACTCTTGGGAGCTGGTTCCACAGAAGTGGGGTCTGAAAGCTGAAGGCTCTGCCTCCCATTCTACTTTTAAATACCCTAGGAACCACAAATAAGCCTGCAGTCTGAGAGCGAAGTGCTCTATTGGGATAATATGATTGCCCTTCTGTGTGTGTATATATAGTGCTGTCTTTCCCTCAGTCTTTGTCAGAGTGTCCGTTCTCCTTGCCCCAGTGTTTCCCCAGCCTTAGTGAGTTTCTTAGTTTTCATGTTCCTGTGGTTTCTAGTTTCTGTTCCCCCTTTTGGATTTTTATGTTTCGCCTGCGAAAGAATCTGCGAACAGCTTTAATAAATGGCTCGCCTTTCGTTTAATCCTGCCTGTTCTCCATGTCTGCATTTTGGGTCCACGCTTTCACACTCCACACAGTCTGCATAACCCGCAGACTTTGACACTTCGCACATATTCAAAGTACTGCATTTTGTACGTCAGCTATGCAAACTGTGACTTTTTTGCATTTTTCTTGTTTGTTAGTGCCTTGGTGGGTTTTTTTTTTTGTTTGTTTTTTTTTACTACGAAATCACTATGATATTCTCACGTTTTTACCACTTCTATCATATTTGTAAGGGTGAAATTTCTTTTAAGTCTCCCTGTAAACCTTTTTGCAGTGACTTTGTATGCTGTAATATAAAAAATAAATCTTTTAACTCTTAAAAAAAAAATTCTCCAGAAGGCACAGAGTCAGCTGCTAAAAGAACGGGTGAGACAAACTAATTTTACCATCGATATGTTAAAATCAAGAGAGGAGCGGATCCGACAGAGACTCACATCATTTCTAGATGAGAAAACTTTTCAACAGGTGATTGATTTCACTGAGAAGGTTCGTCTAGCACAGCACGAAAAGTCTAAGACCAGGCAACAGAGGAAGTTTGATCTACTTGTTGTGCACCAGAAACATCGGCACACTATGAACCGTGACCTCAACTGCCAGCAGAGTGATGTATGCCAGACACACACAGGATGTTTGCTGAATTTGTCTGACAGACAACTCACTCAAGCAGAGAAAGACATCCTTGCTAAAGGGTTGAACTTTCCCGTTAATGGAACTGATCACAGCCACAGAATCAGCAATCTGAAACAACAACATTGCGGATGCGGAAGCGGACCAACTGTGGATGAAAGTTTCATACTGTTTTAGCAATCCAAAGCCCCCAACATTTAATATCAGCATGGAGGAGAAGAAGGCACTCACATCGCTCAGTAAGGGCAACAACATCATCATCCTTCTAGCAGACCAGGGTAGGTGCACAGTTTTACTAAACTAGACAGACTATCATGACAATGTTTTGTCACTGCTTAGTGACAAAAATACTTATGAGCCCTTGAAAAGAAAGCCTGGTAATGGTTACAGGAAAAGGGTGATAGATTGAAACAGAACAGGACAACGCTATTGACTGGACCTCATACCACAGATTATACCCAGGGGAAGCTACACCAAGTCTGTATGGTTTACCTAAGATACATAAACAGGGTGTACCTTTAAGACCCATTGTTAGCATGATCAACTCTGTTACCTACAACATCTCCAAGTTTCTGCCTTCAGTCCTCAACCCGTTGGTAGGCAGCTCCAAACACCACATTCAGAACACTTTGGATTTTGTGGAGAAGGCGAGAGACGTCATTATGGAGGCAGCTGAAGTAATGGTCTCTTATGATGTTATGTCTCTCTTCATTTGTGTTCCAGTTACCGAAGCAGTGGAGGTAGTTCATAAGAGATTATAGGATGACCCCACCCTCAGCAACAGGACCACCCTCAACACTGACCAAGTGTGTCTGCTCTTGGAACTGTGTCTTCAACCCACATATTTCATATACAAGGGCCAGTACTACAGGCAGAAACATGGGTGCGCCATGGGTTCTCCAGTTTCACCCATTGTGGCCAATTTGTATATGGGTGAAAATCAAATCTCAGGACGTACCACAATTCACAGATCACATCAACTCGGTGGACAAACACATCAAGTTCACCGGGGAGGATATGAAAAATGACAAGTTAGCTTTCTTAGACTGTGAAATTTCCATCAGTGTTGGGGGACATTTGAAATTTGATGCGTACTGTAAACCAACACATACAGATTAGTAGTTAAGGTTTGACTCTCATCATCCACTGGAGCACAAACTAGGTGTCATCAGGACTCTGCAACACAGAGCGAACACCATCCCCACAGACACAGCAGCCAGGGAAATAGAAGAATATCATATCAAAGAGGCCCTGAGTAAATGTGGTTATCCCAGCTGGACATTTGTCAAAGCTGGGAAGGCGCCTAAAGAATGCTCCAGGCGATCTAGGAGAGAAGGACAACCGCTGCCTAAGCCAAAACCTGAGCTGAGATGCATTTTTTTCAAAACACAGCATCTTGGTGGCTTTCAAACCCCAAAACATGCTACACCTTGGCACAAACAGAGTAATCTAGTGTACGCAGTTAAGTGTTGAGAATTGTACGTCGGGGAAACCAGGACTCCGCAGTCTATTTACACCTGCAGGCCAGTGGCCACTCTTTCAGTAATGATGATGTACATCTTTCACCATCTTACAATGCTGTGATTGCAGCCATTCCCCAACTCTCTGTGAATAGTACTCATGGCCATTGATCAATGGTGATGATAATTTGCATAATCATGAAACTGACCTCACGGCCCATTGTTAGTCATTGGTGCTAGTTTTGGTCATTATGCAAATGTACTGTTTATAAGGTTGGGGAAAACCTGCAGTCAGCTGAGACTGAAGAAGTCACTCGGATGAATGACGAAACGTTACTCCCACCGAAAACACTACGTCCAGATGAACAGAATCAACTTTCTGGGATTCATTGAGATACACAGCTGGAGAAACAAAGGATTCAGTTATTCTTAATAAACCACTGTGGGAGAAGAAGACACAATGTAGTTGAAATAAACTCAAATAACTTTTCCACCTGTATAACATAGTTGAAATCTGTGGGTTTTCTGTACATTTTATTTCAGTCAGGATAAACCAGTCAAAGAAGACTGCTATTTCTATATGTAGTAACTTCTATTTGGCAGTATGGCTGGGGACCTTCCTGCCCTGTGCATACATGTAAAGCCAGAGGCAGAGACAATAGTAGCAGGGCCCACACAGATGCCTGCTTTGTTTTATACAAAGCAGGCATCAGTGACAACATACTGTAGATTAAGTTAGATACAGCATGAGAGGAGGTGGGGGTGGAGGTGGGTTGCAAAGCCATTTGAAGATGTGCACCAACTGTGGGCAGGATAAAGCAGCAAAAATATATGACAATATATGACTATATGACATTTGCTAATTGGGTGTATAGAAGGCTATTAGCTCTGCCTTCACCTGATTTTGCCTGGCATTGAGATCAGCTGATCTGCCAGTATTTGGGCTGTGCTTGACTTCATGGCCTGCCTGAACAAATGGCATGCTCAGTTACTTAATATGGTGAAGGTTACAGTCTCCTCACTGTTCCACGCAGAGCTGATGTTTTCATGCCGTCACTGATTAAGTGAGATTCGAGTCATTGATTCTGTTGCTTTTTTAAATTGGGCCATTTTTTAAAAAATTTTTTTTAATCGCAGACAAGGGTAAAAACATATGCATTGCTGTTGTTTTCAATCATGGAAACATTAAGTCTTTTGTCTGCTCTTTGTAACACAGGTGGGTCCCTAGAAATAAACAGTATCAACTCAGAATTCTAGGCATTAAAAATATTGTATTTTTGCACATGCTGAGAGGTTTCACAGAATATTAGTTTTTAATAGTAAACAATCAGTGTTTGTAGGGACATACTGCCTCAATATTAAGCTGAAAATACATCTAATGAATTTGATTGCCTGTAATACTAACTTCATCTGCTCGTCTCTATCAGCGTCTTCCTTCCAGCACACTGTTTTAATTATCGCTGCTGTACTTCAAACAACAAACCGCTTGATCCAAACCTTCAGTCAAAGCGGATAATTTACTCCTGCAGAGTAAGTGCACTCTCCAGGAGAAAACGATACCGCAACACAGACTTTTAATCTACTTCCTTCATCTTGAAAGCTGTTAGCACATTATAAAAGCTTGAATGTACTAAGATTTTTGTGTGCAGAATAAATACTGTTAATTAGGGTTGGGTATTGGTGGTTGAACTGTGTCTTAGTGAATCTTTTTTTCTTTTGGCATAGAGCAATGTACAAATACAAGAACTTGACAGAACTTTTTTTTTTTTTGGAAAGAGTTTTAGCCTGTCAATAGCTAATTTGTAACTTTTGTTCTTTCTTTTGGAATGAGATATTTATTTATGAGAGTTGTTTCCTAACATCATACTTTTCTCTTATGAATACATTTTTGTCACAGATTGGCTTTGTTGTTTAACGCCATCTGAGATTTCCACTATTAGTACATTTGCATTTTTCAAATAATGGAAAGAAAATAAGCAAAAAAGAGATTTCAACACTGGGTACTCAGCTGCAGTTTGAGATAAAAATAGAGGAAAAAATTTAACAAATCAAAACTGCCATGGGTACTTGGCAAAAGGTCAAAAATACTCCTCTGAGAAATTCAGTGGAAGTGCATTATTTATTTTTTCCTTAACCAGGATTTCAAGTGTTAAACCAACAACAATTGTAATCCTTGTAGAGACTCAGGGGACTTCAGGCAGTGAAGGCTGTGTTTCCACAAGTATGCTGATCCTAATAGGTACTCAGGTATTCTCCTGCTGGCTTTGTTTAGTAATAATAATGATATTTTTTATTTATTTAGTTTTTTTTACTGGATAATCAGTGGTTCTTACAGATAGAGGGTATCACCATGGGCCACCAACATGAGGTTTGAATGCACTTTTAAAGTCTCTTATCTACATTGTACCATTCCACAGAAATTTCTGTTAAAAAAAAATGTTAATCAGTGACACAGAATGGAACCAAAATGGAAAAACACAGAATTACCTCTTTCTTCAAGGAAAGAACACTTTGCATTGGTAAAAATTTCTCAACTGATCCATCCATACATCTTCTTCTGTATAATCAAAGTCAGGTTGCAGCTGCAGAAGGGTATCCCAGACATCCTTTTCCCCAGCAACAGTTTGCAGTTCTTGCTGGGGGTTCCCGATACCAGGCCCGAAGAGCTATATAATCTTTACATTGGGTCTACCTCCTAGTTGGGCATACCCAGAAAACCTGCAAGAAGAGATGGCCAAGAGACATCTCGATTAGATGCAGCAACCACCTCAGTTGGCTCCTTAACTCTAAGGCTAAGTCCAGCCACCCTATGGAAGAAACTCATTTTGACCACTTATAGCTGCACCCTCACTGTTTTGGTCACTAACCGGAGCTCGTGACCATAGGTGAGGGTTGATATGTTGAAGTTCAGCTTAATTGAAAGCTTTGCCTCCTGGCTCAGCTCTTTCCTTCACGGTCTGGTACAACACCTGCATTACTGCTGATGTCGCACCAGTCTGCCAGTCTACCTCATGCTCCACCTTCCCATGACTCATGAACAATCATTCATTTATTAGGTGAGAGCTGGGGTACACCGTGGACAGGTCATCACAGTCTACCATAGCGCTAACAACTTTGGACTGTGGGAGAAAGCCAGAGTACCTGTACAGAATGCAAGGAGCCCCAGGGAGAATATGTAAACTCCACACAGAGATATCCCAGCCGGCTGGTGGATTTGAACCTAGAACCTTCTTGCTGTGAGAACTGAACAAGACTGGCACAGCACTGATCTGATCTTGAGATACGTAAACTCCTTCCCTTGTGGCAACAACTCTTCCCCCCAATCCAGAGTGACTGTCCACTATTTTCTGGCAAAGAACCATGGCCACAGACTGCTGCCTCTCATTCCAGCCACTTTACACTTGCCTGCAAACCACCCCAGTGTGTGCCTAAGGTCACTTTCCAGTGAACCCAGTATTCTTCATCACTTGTCATTGGGAAACCAATAAACAATGGAAACCAGTAAACAATGGAAACAAATAGTTTGAGAAATATATAGCTTGTGTTATTAAAATAAATAAGGGAAAGATATAATCTAAGTGTGATTTAACGGTGAGGTAGCAGTTTCTGACAGGAAAGATGTATCCGAATGTTTCAAAGTGGCCAAGAATTTGCATGTTGGTTTGTGCTCCCCCGCTGACATCTGACAAGCCTTGCTGTATTAGTAGAGATTGCTTTCATAGGACTATTTACACTCTATTTTGGTCCCAAGAACTCCTAAATCTATCTTCAATTCAAAATCATAACTGCAATGATTCAGAGCTGATACTTCTCTCAGCGATGTGGCTGTGCTACATCAGACTGTCAGAGCCTTCATGTGTCTTCAGATGCTCCTCCTCTTTTTCCTCCTTACTGCGATGAGAAATCTCTCTGTTTGCTCAGGAGCCATCAGAGGGTCTCATCACTGGCTCCAATCTGATGCCAAGAGCTGCCAGAAGAGGAGATTAATGGAGTAGCGTCCTCTTTCACTGTGATAAAAAAAAAAAAAAACACCCATCTTGCTCCCAGGCTCTTCTCAGAGGCCATATCCAAATGGATCTGTCGCAGTTTTGTGGAGATTAGATTAAATTTGGTGGTAATGTGATGCTGTTCTGTGAAGAGAGATAAAGTACCATCTGCTCCTCTATCCCGTTTTTTGTTATCTCGTCACAATCCAACAGAATCTTTTTTTACTCACATTCCCAGGCACTGCCTGTATTTTCTCACACATAGTTGTTCTATGCATATTTCCCTCTTTTCATAACTCATAATTAAACATGTCCTTCTCTTTCAACCCTGCACTTCTGGCTCTATAACTTATCTAAAGTATGCATAACTGTCTTGTCCGTCTGAGTTTTATTACTTCAGTATTCAGGGCCAGAGCAGTGGGCAGAAGTGAATATAACTATAGCTGCCAGTGATCTGCAGAATGCTGGTGGGTGGTGTAGGCACCAGTATCATGCTGTACTCTCCGTGTTTGTTTGTCTCTTATGAATTCACTTAGCATTTCTGTCCATAGTGAAGAAGCTGCATGCCGAGATAAGTCAGCAGGTTCATCTTCCAAGCCATCCTTATTCCTGAATGAATTCTGAAACTAGAAACTAAAAACTCAAGGTGGCCCAAAATCTTATTTGATCATTACACCTTTGGAGAAAATTATAGGTGTGCAGATAAAATACCCACCTAGCACCAGATGTCCATTGTTTTCCTGGGCTAAATCTTGTTTCTGTTTATGTCATTTACATATATCTACATGTACTGTAAACTACATTTCTCATGTGGTTATGTCTCATTAGTGTGTTGCATGATGTAGTGGTTAGCACTTGTGCTTTGTTGCAAGAAGGGTCTGGGTTTGAATCTGTTGGTCGTCTCAGGAGTTTGCAGCAGTCTCAAGAAGGAAGAATGTCCTTCCACTTCAACCCAATTTAGGGACATCTTGTCAACAACCTAAAAAAGAAAGCTTTTCACCTTTCATTTTTGTTTAGATATCTAGCAAAATCATCTTCAGTGTCTAGGGTAGTTGTGGGTAATTGTTGTTAGTGTACAGATATCTGTACACTATCTGTCAACTATCTGTCAGATACAGTGCAGTTTGAACAAGTGGATGGACTCAAGCATGGTACCAAATAGTGTGCCCCAAGGTTCAGTCCTTGGACTACTGTTATTTTATATTCATTTAAAGATTATATAGTGCAACTGCCCCCTCCCTGTTATACAGATGACGCTGTTTTTTACTACTCTGCCATTTAGAAGTCCTGCATAGGAACCAATGAACTGAATGTGGAAACAAAAGTGATGAGCATTTTTTTTTAAATAAAGCTTTTTCTTATTCTTGTTAACATCCACCACCTCATGTGTTTAAGAAAATAGAGGACAGTCTGGAAAAAATGTGTAAGTAGCTTGGCTTTTTGCTCCCATGACTCATATTTATTAATGGTGCCTCTTAACATTAAAGTCTACACTCTCAGCTATGTTCTGGCAGCTCTGGGACAATACTTGGATAGGTTTTGTGTGTTGGATTTGGCCCAGATTGCACTGGCTGTTATAATGGCAGTTGCCAGTGCAAACTGCCATTTTTATACATATTAAGACCAACACTGGACCATGTGTGTCCTCCTGAATTTAGGCAACATACAGACCAGACACAGGCCAGTGTCTTGGGCATATTATGGGGCATCATTCACACTGTATCTGGGGTGAGTTACTTCTTCTGCTTCTTGTCTGTTTTAGGGATTTATGTAAACCTAATGTGTTAGTCTAGTCCATTCTCATCCCTGGGGTGCCAATTAGTCCCATTCTGTCAAAGCCAGTGGCGTGGCTCAAAGGACACAAGGCATCTTTTCTCCCCTGACCCACTAGGTTATGGCACTGGTGGTCTGTGATTCCAGCTAGTCATTTTTCAATGTGCATTGTTACTGCACAAATCAGCTGGTGATAAAAAGCAAAAGAAAAGTGCAAAACACATACTGTAGGTCTCGAGAGAATACAAACCATGGTATCCTGGCTGACAAACTTGCAACTAATGCTACTGCCACCTGTCTAACCTCTTTTAGGTCTGTAAAACGAGACTGTTATCTTTCAAATCTCCCAATACTACCAGATCTGCAGCACCAAGGCGCCAAGGTGAAAGAACTCCTTGTGCAAGACGGAATCAGTATAATGTGGCACCATGGGATGAGAATGCGTTGACTATTCTCATGAAGTCAGGGGTTCAGACATTTTTATTTACCGTACTGGGTTGTTTTAATGAATCTTGTGATTTTATCATGACAATCCACATACAATCCTCATACACTACATACATACAATACATCCTCATATAATCCACCATGTCACTGGCGACCCATCTAGAGTATGAGACATAATATGAAAGGCATCTTCTAGTTTCTGAAAATTTAGCATGTGGCTAAAACAAAACCTCAACCCTAACCTTATAAAGGGTGCAAGTCACCTGCTAGAAGTTAAACTTTATTTAACTCTCTGAGGTCTAAGTCATCAACCCTAGGCCTGAACCCTAATCCTAATTGTATGGTTTGGAGAGAAACAAAAAGTACATAGTTTTTGATGCGTGTCAGTTATAATGATCACTTTATTTGTCCCCTGATTGCCAAGACTTTGACAAACACGGGGGTTAAGAGGGTCAAGTATCATTTACATTTATTTTTTACTTTGTTACTACTGACTGCAGCTATAGTCTTGCCAGAGACATTTTCTGTTTATGAATTATCTACTTAATGACTATTTGTTTAAGCTTATATTTGCCAGTTGAAAAGGAAAAAAAACGTTGTTGTTGTTGTTGTTTCTATGTTCAGTCCTACAAGGATGTATTCTGCAACCTGCATGATACTCCTACTTTGGAGTAAAAGAAAAAAACTGTCTTGCAAATACAGTGCTGTGAATGCCAGGCTGCTGTGTATTTTAGTGTGTGTTTGGGCTTTGGAAAGTTCACTGAAGTCAGGGCTTGTCAAAATTAACCACTGCTGATGGGTGCTTTCACACCCAAGCTGTTTGGTTTGGCTCAAATGAACTTTAGGATAGTGCGAAAGCTGTCAATCAAATTGTGGTGTGCACTAAACAAGTAGACGGACACCAGCTGGAAAGGTGAGCCTTGGTTCACTTCTAATTGGATTTTGATGCTGTTTCTTTATGGTCTGAAAGCAATGCTGCGTGGGGCAGGATGTGCACTTTCAACATGATCAGCAAAAACATCTACCATCTGTCAAAAGTTAAAAGTTGGTCTCTGATCTGATGTTGAAAGAGTTAAAAACTATATATGACAGTGACAGAGTATGAACTGCACTGTGTGTTCATGGAACATGCAACTATCTAAACTTGATAGTGTTAAACTTCAACAGAAGGCTTTTCTAAACACAAGCACACACACAAACAGTATATACACATATGCATACATATACACCGATCAGGCATAACATTATGACCACTGACAGGTCAAGTGAATAACACTGATTACCTCTTCATCATGACACCTGTTAATGGGTGGGATATATTAGAGAGCAAGAGAACATTTTGTCCTCAAAGTTGATGTGTTGGAAGCAGGAAAAATGGGCAAGCGTAAGGATTTGAGCGAGTTTGACAAGAGCCAAATTGTTGGCTACACGATGGCTACACGACTGGGTCAGAGCAACTCCAAAACTGCAGCTCTTGTGGGGTGTTCCTGGTCTGCAGTGGTCAGTATCTATCAAAAGCGGTCCAAGAAAGGAACAGTGGTGAACCGGCGACAGGGTCATGGGCGGCCAAGGCTCACTGATGCACGTGGGGAGCGAAGGCTGGCCCGTGTGGTCCGATCCAACAGACGAGCTACTGTAGCTCACATTACTGAAGAAGTTAATGCTGGTTCTGATAGAAAGGTGTCAGAATACACAGTGCATCGTAGTTTGTTGCGTATGGTCAGCAAAAGGGGGACCAACACAATATTAGGCAGGTTGTCGTAATGTTATGTCTGATCGGTGCATATTGTTCTGTGTTTACTACGCCATGTGTCAACAGCCAGAGAGCCAACGTAGCATGGAGGAAGCTAACAGTAAAGGGTCAGCAATTTGGAGGTTTGTACTACAGTTTCTTTCATTTGTTTGCAAATGTTTTCAACTCAACCACAAATTGTGTTCAACGATGCGTTCCCTGTCGACGTCTCTAGCTCTCACTATGTTCGGTTTAACACTTGTTGGGAAAATTCTTTTGCTAATTGAATTAATATTACTTCAGTCCTCCTGTCTCTGTCTGCTCCACTCCGTGTGTGAGGAGGTGCACTCACAGTGCGACTGAGAGCAGAGAAAGGAGAAACTAACGTGACTGTGAATAACGTCAGTGTGCAGTAAAGACTGTCACACTGAGCTCAAATGAAACTAGTGCACATAAATTAAGTGAATAACGTGAATACATTTTTAAATATTTATTTATCTTGGGTGTGTTGCCATTAATGTATTTATTTGTCACATTTTTCTTTTACAAAGATAGGAGAGGAACGTTTAAGTCGAGCCTGATGTTTCCCTACACATTAAAGAATGATTCCTGGTCTCTTCCTAACAGTGAGAAATACAGATCATTCATTTAACATTGGTGTCAGATTGATACCAGGTATCAGCAGACATCTGAAGCCAAGATGTCAGTGTCATATTGAAACTGGAAAAAGTGGGATTGGTACATCCCTACTTACAATCGGTAATATCTTCACTGACAGCTTACTTTTTTCTGCTGAAGTACACAGCCTTGTAGTGCAGTAGTTGCCTTTGCTTAGCCTCTCACAGCTTTTGTTAGAGAAAACTTGTGTTCTGGTTTGACACAGAAAATGTCCACAGTGATTTCACACTCAACATGTTACTTCAATTTTACCTGAAACGACTGTAGCAGCCACCGGATACTACTGTGACTCAAATGGATGCACCTCTGTTTTGCCTTGTTTCTTTTGCAGTAAACTTGTAGTTGAGGCTTTTAAGAACAGACTCAGAATCATCAGTGTCTTGTAGTGATCTTGTGATGGAGATTCTGAACTTTATTATACTCAAAGTTCTCTGAAGTGCATCTGTTCCAAAGAATGGAAGGTTGTTCATTTTATTTGAACATTTTAGCTTGTGAGGGAGCTACTGACTGAACATTTAGCATACAGCAGGAAATAGTCTGCTTCAGACATCTTCTCACTACTAAAAATACCGTGATGGAGTTCAGGTATGGGAGCTGCCTGAAGTAGAGCGAGCAGGTTGCAGCACACTGGAAGACCACTCCCAGATGTTACCTGCGCTATCCGATTTGCAGTCAGATTTCACTCGGACTTGGCAGGAGATGGCAGGCTACAGGCTGTTTAATGCCTGATCTGACTACACAGGACATTTAAGTACTCACATACAGCTCGGTCAAGTGATGTCTAGAAAAGGTCAGGGAGACGGTACGTGCACGTACAAGCTAAAGCTTCAAATGTGCACATCTGAAAATAATGAAACGGCATCTCAACGATTATAAGATTTATCTTAAGCTATTGGCTCAGAGAACTGGCAGACCCAAATGCAGACAACAGAGTTCAAAAGGTTTAATTGACAGGTCAAATGATGCAGAGATTTCCCAGACGAGACGAAGACTTTGTGCGGTAAATGCTGAGGTGCTGGTGGAGAGTGGACAGGCAGGTGTATAGTAGGCACATGAAATGAACCTGGAGCACACAAAGAGAGCTGAGTTAACATTGATGATCACAAACTGACACCTGAGACTAGCCTAAATATGTCCATAGATACAACTGGGAAAGAGTGGGTGAAAGAGCTGGAGTTTCTATACTGCTGTAAAGGATTAGATGAGTGTCAGGTGTGGCAGTAAAGGATCTGGCAGGAACCTTAGAGTAGCTCTGCTCAGCGTCCACGTAAACAGAGAAAAAGGGGAGAGGGGGAAAGCAGCAGCAGACCTGCACTGGATGGGGACCACAACACCTTATTATTTTCTGTTGTTAGCCTCTAGTTTTGAGCTATTACAGTTTTCTAGTTTTTAACAGTCTTTATTTTTATTTAGTTGTATATTTTTTTCTCAATAGAGTTCAGTTTATAGACAGTATGAAAGATGAACGTTGCCACCATGACGTAGCCAGCCCTGTTAAGAAGCCTCGAGCATTTTCACCATCACTGTTGGAATACACTGCGCACTCATTATGCAGACATACCCTGGAAAATCCCCCTTTCTGGCTCTCGTAATGACCATAATTTGAAAAATGAACATCATATTGTATTCAGCAACACTTGAAACTACCAACTGAGCCCAGAAACTCATCAGGAAAGTATTCACTGAGATCACAGAGTAAGAGGGTCGAGGGTTTTTTCCATAGACTTCTCCAACCATGGAGATCATGGCCATTTCAAAGAATGCAGGGTCAAGGCACTTCCACATTGGCTTTTCCAGAATGAGTTTACTAGTTTAATTTTTTCTAGTCTCAGTGTTAATTTTAGTCTTTTTATTACAAAATTGTCGTTATTGTTAGAACAGTACAATAATGTAATAAAACAACACAAAACGCTTGACACTCAGTCATGTAGGTCATTGTTTTTCTAAAGTCTAGTGCACAGTTGGTTTTATTTTTGGGTAGAGATACACCGATTGACTGGCCAGGGACCGGGATCGTCCAGTTTCCAATGTTCTGGGCCCAGACGTGTGACCAGCCGGTCAGCCTCCCAGATGACCAATTACGCACCAGTCCTTTTCATGCATGCGCAACATGCATACGGTGGCACAGGCAAATAGTCGTGTGCACACTTGTAGCTACACTCTAACATGTTGTTAGCATGGAAGCTCCTCACTGTGAGCGAAGATACAAAGTTTGCCAAAGTTAACAACAAACCTAATGAGACACTTAAACATGGACATTTTAAAGAAGCTAACAAAAGAAAAATGGCTAAAGCTAAAGTAGCCAGAGCTCAAAGTCAGCCACAAGCTCACAGCCTCGGTATGAGCAAAGGATCCAAGCAGTTAAGAGGAAAATTATGGAGACGAGTGAAAAAGAGAAAAGGGTCGATGTCCTGTTATCTGGTGAATTTATAAACATACTGGAAAATGATGCAAGTACCTGGCATTAGTTTTGTTTATATACATCCGTTGCACCTGCTTTTGTTAGCTAGGTAAAATATGTCAGGTAAACGTGGGTGTACAGCAACTCATTATCAGTTAATTATTTCTACCTGTTTCCAGTAGCAGAGCTCTTTATTTTCAGTTGTTTCAGTGAGAATAGATCCTGTAACTTACTGCAGTTTGGGAGAAATTGTAAAGTTTAATAATTTCTTTTATTATCAAAATAATATTTAGCATTAAAGAAAAGCTGATTTTTGCATGTATATGCTATCAATTACAGTTCTTTGGAAAAAAAATTTGGAATCAGCAAAAATCAGTATCAGCAGTTAAAACTTAGAGAAAAATCGGAAATCGAAATTGGCTGAGAAAATTGCATCTCTTTTTAGTTTAGGTAACTATAATAACCATGGTTCTAACAGGGTGTTTAAGCTTCGCGTGTTTTACTGGAAATGAAGCCAACAAGTGTGTGTAAGATAAAGTGTAAATAAACTGTTTTGTAGAAAATGAGAAAATAAAGCTGTTTTTTTCTGGTATTTTCTCTTGTAAACCTGAGTGCATGTGTTTGAGGAGAAACCTCCACATTGAGCTGGATTCTGCTAAATTAAAAGCTTCTCCTGTCTGACTCTGATTGATGATGCTGAAAATGTCGGCCGAGCTTGATGAGCCTCCTCTCTCTGTGTGGTGCCGGCTGCTTTCACCAGACGCCCGTCTGTTTGCGGTTCGCGTCTCGCCGCTTGTTTATCACAGTAACTCAGCTTCTTCACTGAGGTTTTTGTCTTGCAGCGGCTCTCTGACCGCAGCCGGAGGGTGTTTCTGTCTCCAGCATCTCACAGCTAAATCTCTCTTTTGTCTTCCAGAGGAGATAAAGTGATGTCTCAAACTAAGGCTCACATCACGTTGCTTCTGAATCAATACCAGGGTGAGAAATTTTCCATCTCCGCTGCACCATTAACATGCCAGCTGTGAGATTTATGTGATTGGTTGGGTTAGGTGAGGATCAGGTTAGACACCGCGAGGCAGAAAGGAAGACAGATCCTGACAGACGGTTAAGGAGGGAAAAAAAAAAACAGGATAAAACCAACATGAGAGGTTGAAATTGAAAATGCAAATGCAAGGCGAAGCAGAAAACCAAGACAGCCCTCTGTTCTTCTTTGTGACAGCTGCTTTAAACAATCCAGTTTAATAATTAAGGTTTCTAAATGTATTGTTCCTGTCGTTGTGAGGCTCAGTGACTCTTTGTTCACTCTTCAGGAAGCAGTGGGAGGTTGTGACAGATTTTGGGTCGGTTGTGAGGTCGTGGCGTGCTGACAGCCGAGTCCGCGAGGTTCATAAACAGTCCTAACATGCAGGGAGGCCGTAAGCAGTCTGTGAGAAAGGCCGGGAGGAGGACAAAAGGCCCTCTCAGGCTCCGCTTGGCGCTGCATGCAGACGCTCTGAAGAGGTTTCCACAGTAAAAGCAGCACTTTTGTTGCAGGAAAGTCTCACAGACAGAGCAGATCTGGACACAGCCAGCAGAGGAAGAACTCAAACGTCTTACTCAAGAAAAAGTAATAATTAACATGCAAATACAAGTTAAACCGTAATCCCTGAGACTTCTCTTCTGCCAAGCTCTTTTCATACAATTTGAACTCTTTGTAAGGTTGTTTCTTGCATGTCTGGTCATGATGTGGGGGACAAAAGCTGAGTTTCATTGGATCAGGAGTTTAGTATCACTGTTGGACATTACTGTTGGTTTAACAATCATGACGAAGAGTTTAAACAAATGTTTTTCTTGTAAATTAGGCACTTCAGTCTCTGAAAATAAACTGTCATACATGATCATCCTGTTTGTCCCCCAGTGTGGTCTCCTGTAACCAAAACCAGTGCAGGGGATGGGGTTAACATTCACCCATTAAGATGGCGCTATCCACCCTCCATAATGCATACTGTGTGGCCCAAACACTAAAAATAACACAACAGCAGACTCATCAGTGCTGGTGAGCAAGAAAGACTCATTGGGGAGTTTATTTCCCGCTTCCAGCATGAGGAGAAAAAAACGGCGGGAGCCTCGTCCACATCCAACATGGATGATTTAGACTGCAGTAATTAGTGACCATAAATGGATGGATATCTGTTGAACAGCTAAAAGGGTATTAAGTCATAACATTAGCCTGACTCTTTTATACGTTGTTCTTCATAGTTCTCGTTTAGTTTGTTTTTATCTATTTAAAATGGTTCACCTGTCTCTCCCTCACTCTTCATTGTGCCCTCCTCACACACAGCCGAGTCTTTCTCCGAGAAACACACACCCGGGGAAATAAAAAGTTGAGGGGAGGACGTAGACAATCCTCGCTGCAAATGCATAGTTACATGAATCTTTAATTTACAATCAAAGCAAAAGACAGAACCACACTCCTTCAGTTTCTCTTGTTTTGAGACGATGAGGGCATAAAGAAGCAGCTCCACACATGCACATTCAGTTCAGAGAGGGCAGAGGTGCAAGCATGAAGTTATGGTCGTTTCACAAGTGTCTTTATATGCAGAGATGCTGACATGAAACTATAGCGAGGCAAATTTAATATGACTGCAATACTAATGATAATATTGATTTAATGCATTAATTGGAAATAAGTGACAAATTGCCGTGATTGGTCAACCATCAGCAATCACTCTGACATCATCAATCACCGATCATCATCCATTGGCACAAGCCTATGAAGGGTAACAGTTTTATGTCAAATCTAATCTTAGTGTCTGACTTTAATTCAGGGTTCCTACCAGTATGTTTCAACCCACCGGACTGAAGCACCAGAAACTTTTTTTTGTTTTGTTTTGTTTTTTTCCACAAGGATTACAAGCGTTAAGTTATCGCATACATCTTATTAAGCTACTGTTCATTATTTTCCTGAAATGTGTCTACACATAAAAAAAGCTTGAGGAACCTGTAAAGAAGTTAAAAAAGGATTAAAGAACCAGGCAAATGTTATGCCCTAATGCCATTTACCTTTTCAGCTGATATCCATCCATTTATGTCCACTCATTAAGGCAGGCCAAATAATTCATCACTCTATGTAAACAAGGTTAAATAAAAATATGTATACATTACTTTCTCTTCATGCTGGACCTGGGAAATAAATGAACTCCCTGTAATCTCTCTCTCCTTTTTTTTCCTGAGCTGCTCTCTTCTGTCTGTACCACTGCACACATAGTGAATACTGTTATAGAGAGTGAGTAGTGCAACATTAACTGAATTGTACCGAATCTCCCCGTCCTTGCACTAATGAGTGTAGTGTCTTTAAGAACCAACCTGGCATTGTATGGTTGATATAAAACAAAGCAGCAGTGTGGAAGTGACAAATTTCTGGACTAGCAAGCTGTGCTGTAGCCCACACCAGGGGAGCTAGCTGCATGTTGCTAACGTTTCACGAGATTGTGCACCCCAATCATCTGTCCTTCTGCTTCAGCTCATGCTCAGAAGTAAAGTTAAATTATGGTCGCTCGTTTTTCATTTCCAATCTGATATTAATGAGACCAAATCTGCCTTCTGGAGGGATTCTGACTATCAGATCCTCTGCAGGTAAATGGAGATGGAAAAGAATAGAAAAAGCCACTTCATAGGAAATCAGCTGGGTAGAAAGAGGAAGAAAATATAGAATGTGCTTTGCTGCAGATTGGAAAGTATAATATTTCTTCTGAGAGCAGTGAGTAAAGCTTGATTGGCTTGAGGCAAAGTGGCTCTTTACATCCTCCCTGCCACAAAAAGCCACAGTCTAAGAAAAAAACCCACCAACCTACAGTAAGCTGAGCTTGCTGCAGTGTTAATTCACCGCCCGTCATCGTATTGAGACAAATTACACTGTATGAAGTTATAGGGCGGTAATTATGTAAATTACATAGCGGTTTACGGGGGTGGAGGAAGTTGAAGAGGCTGACACATGAGCTAATTCACAGCCAGCAGCGAGGTGACGAGGAGGATGTTGGTGACGGTGATGAAGCAGGTTGCTTCGAGGGCTTGGATGCAGCTGCACTTCCGGGATGGAAACATCTGGAGGAGGAGGAGGAGAGACAGCCGGAGGAAAACAGCAAAAGAGAGAAAGAGAAATCACCAAAAGAATAATGAGGGATATTTTTCTTTATGTCAACAACTCTCATGTGCAGAGGAAAACCAGCACCGACTAAATCCTACTAAGAAGTTTAATTAAAGTACCTGATACCTCTTCTACCAATCATGGTCCCAGGTTCTGGTTTTGAGTTTGCATTCTTATTCTTGTGTTTCTTGTGTTTCCCTGCCTTGCCTTTCTCTGTCTTGTCTATTTCTAAGTGCTGTTGTCCTCCTGGTTTCCAAATCCTGTCTTACTTTGGTTTGTTTTTCTTTTGATGTGGAGGAACAGAAATGAGCATTGGTACCCTGGATGTTTGATCTGTTTTCGGATAATTCACTGGAGAAAACTTCAAGAAGTGCGTTTTGGGTAAACTTTCTAGGCTCATCACTATGTTGGATAGGTGGCTGCTGAAAACAAGATAAAGCATATGAAAGGTCTCCTTTTTACCTACATCTTGATACCAGGATCATCTTCTAGACTTGATATATGATATATGCCATAATACTGGTGCTCGAAGTTTGTTATGGAAAAAAAATTAATATGGGAAAAAAACTTTGTCTTTAGATTGTGACACTTGGAGTGAGTGTAAAATTGATTTGGTTGCAGTTTTTAACAGCGCTTAAATGTGTTTTCACCTCTGAAATTTTTATTTGAATATTTCTTTTACTTATGAAGTTATGAGAGTTAAAAATGCTGGGAAAAAAATAGGAGATTTTCGACCTATCCCTATGTCAAGATCCTGTAATTCAGACAATTTCCATAGCAGGAAGGTAAAATTTATTCTAGGAAAAATATCAGCTGATTCTGAGGGGGTCAGGTGAGAACATTTCTAACATTTTTGAGGTCTAAACACAGTCAGTCCTGGGGTTTTGGGATTTGTAATCAGGATAACTTTCCTACCAGATGAAGGTAGTGGACAAATTTAAGCGCTGAGGGTTTTGCTATACAAGGTGTGATCAAAAAGTCCTGAGTTCATAAAAATCAAAAGCCTTACTTGATTTAAATTTGGCAAATCTCATGTTCAAGATCATCTTCTCGTGCACCTCTGGACCATTTGCAGCACAGCTACTTTTAGATAATCTGCCAAAAAGAACCCAAAACAGTCAGTTAACAAAGTTATTGTAATTTTCAAAGCTTCAAGCTATGGAAAGCAACACCAATGATTTCTGCTTTACTTAACCTGCCAGCGATCCCAGATTGGGCTTTTTCTGCACTGTTGGGTAGGCTTCTCTAAAACCGTTAGGGCCAGATTCCTGCAGTTCCCACCCATGGACTTTACTTACCCAGGTATAGTTATACCCACCCAGGTATATTTTGTAACTCTTTTTACCATTTAAATTTTTTTTTTTTTTTTTTTTTTTTTTTTTTTTTTGATTTTTTTTAGTTAAAAAAAAAATTTTTTTTTTTTTATATTTGTC
>VUQI01002524.1:0-11357 GCA_015106735.1 Paratilapia polleni | reverse complement strand
ATGTCTGAGAGGAAACAAACAAACTGTCATCAGTTTACTAGTGGGCAGTCATCCTGCTAATTAGCTAGCCCTGACCCTTCCTATCAGGTTCCTTTTGAGGCTGATATTATTCGGCTGAAAGAAGTCTTGTGGTCAGACAGACTCTTGGAGAACTCTTGGTCTTGGATTGCTGTTTAGCCTTTAAAGCTTTAGACATTTGTGCTTTTTATGACTCTTTTATCTTGTGTTAAGGCAAAACGTCTTTTCTTGAGAGAAAAGTAAGTCCAGTCTTCACAGTATGCAACATGAATTATGGTTAATGAGACCAATACTAAACCATGAATACTGTGCGCCATTACAGTGATAACTTTAAAATAGAGGTATTTGTTAACATGTTGTCTGTTTTATCAGATTTTCACTGTTACACTTTCATTCTCAGTTTACTGCTATAATTATTAGGGCACATGAAGAAAATGTTCCAACTTTCAGTCAAGGAAACAAAAATATACATTTGAAAGTCTTATTTCACAGGCAGTTAGTGGATCATATGACATCTTTTTAAGCTCAGTGACTGGATGATAATGATACTCTTTTGAGATTCAGACACATGGACAGTTACTGCATATTTTTCAGGACACCATCCTAAAACTATTGCATTGCATCCTATAATGCCAGTGAAGCTATTAAACGTGATTAACAGGGCCTTTCAGCTCTCCACAAGTGTCTGGCTGTTAGTCTTTTGGAGTGCTGTTCTTCCCTAAATGTCTGTTTGGCTGCTGTGATGGTGGAAGTGGCTGCTGGATTTTCTAGCCTGTTTGGATCTCTGTCCTCAGTGAAACCACCTTAAAGCTTGACAAGAGAGAACAAAATGGACAGATGCATAAAAGCTGCCAGCAAACAGACAAAATGAAAGCGCCCGCGGTTCTTCCTCTCTGTCTGCCTTGGCCTCTTCTTTTTCTGTGTGTTTTGTGTTGTCGACTTGAGTGCTTCGGTCTCTCGTGGCGGGCTGAGAGTTTGGGGGGAGGGGAGGCGGCTTGTGGGGAAGCATTTGGAGATCCTCTGAAGCGCCTCAAATAGTAAGGAGAGAAGGAGGGGGGAGGTTTCAGTGGAGTGAAGGACGAATACAAAACAGACTACTGTCAGGGTCACAGCCAAAGGTGATCTGAGGAAAATTACTTCGATATCACTCCAAGGTTACACTCCTCTAAATGTATTAGTCAGGAACTGAAAATATATGTATATTTTTTGGGTCAGAAATACTCTGTTCTGAATTAGTAAATCCATAAAATTTGGATTACTGCATGTAATATTTATATATTCTTGTAGCACCACCAGGTGATGGTGAAAAATGTTATCAGCCAAAAAAGTGAACATGAATGGTGCTTTAAACCTGCATTCTTTCTAATGGCCCCCAGGGGGCAACTCCTCTGGTTGAAAAGAAGTCATATTGTATGGATTTCTATGAGAAAAGACTCTACTTCTCTCTTGATTTATGGCCTTAGTAAACACTTTCCTGGTGAGTTTATAGTCTTAGTTGGTAGTGTGAAGTTTTATTGAGTAAAACATGTTGTTTATTTTGTAAATTATGGTTCCATGTAGTGTAAAAACAAAAAAGATGATCAAACAGGACTGCCTTGTTAGTAACAAATGTGTAGTGTCTCCTGGTTTCTCAGTCAGATCCACCTTGCTCATCATAAAACAGCAACATGGCAAGGACGAAAATGATCTACATGACCTCGCTAACCCATGGGTGACATCACGGTGACTGCGTCCATCTTTTAGGTACAATGTATGATCGGTAGGATATTTTGAACTGGAAACTGGAGCATTTAATAAACGGCCTACAGCACACTCACACTTAAGTGCAGTTGAACCTTTACCTAATGAACACAGACCTAAACTAAGTGAAAACATTTATTAATCTGCAAAATGGGATCTTGCATTTTGTCGCAAAAAATGGGTGGGGCTTCTGTGCTCACAGCCAGAGCAGTGCGGCCATATTAGGCATCCCATTATTATGGGGGAAAAAAACAGTGTAAAACAGAGTTTAGAATAGTCTTAAGTGTGAGGTTTTGTCTTTGTCTTTTGATTTCTTATACATGCACTGGTCTCATTATCAGAAACACTGGTCATGTTTAATATATCTACCACTGGAAAAGGAGACATGACAGAAAATAAGGAAAAGTAGAATAGGATCACTTTAATTTTTTAAGAGCCACTAGCAGCCCTTTTGTAATTTGTGGACATTTTGCGTATATCTCATGTGGGTGTTGCCTTGAATTTCTGCTAACAATGTATTAGTAGTCTAGTGCTCACAATAACAATGCTAACATGCTAAGTCTTAGCAGCTATAATTTTTACTGTGTCCACCATCTTGTTTTAGTATGCTAACATGGTCACAAAGTGGCTCTAATGCTATGTGGTTCTGTTGTTCACTAACCAATAAAAGAACAAAGAAATTCAACTTGATGGAAGCTGTTTCGTTAGCTATTCTAAGCTTTACACACTGTTTTCAGTATTCGGACAGAACTAGGTGAAACAATTCCCTGCGCATGAACATAGATACTGAAAATAAAAGTAAAACCAGGCTTTTGGCCATTAGAGGAACTTCAGCATTGGCTTAATTTTCAGCCCTGAAAGTTGTTGCTTGGTTTATAGTAATATTTGAAAAAGCAATCCAGCAAATCTTCTTTCCTGAGATACAAATATTTATTGTTTTCTTAACTATTTTCTTTGTAATTACAATTAACTGATTATGTCAACTGATTAATCAATTAATAGAACGACTCTTTGCTAATACTGCTAATTTGTCTTACAGAGACTTTTGTCCCCAAAATGAATTCCATTTCTTATGTCCCCACAACATAAGGAATACAAGGAAACACACACACACACACACACACACACACACACACACACACACACACACACAGTGTCTTTCTTTCTAATGAGTCTCAAATGTCACCCTGATTACAGTTTAGATAATAGGTGTCAAACGTCAAGTCATGATTCTCCCTCTCTCTCTCTCTCTCTCCCTCTCTCACAGGTCAGTCAGCCTCTGACTTCTTTCAGCACTTAAAATCTTTCATCCTTTCATCAGCCCACTGCTCCTCTTCCTCCTCCTCTTCTTCCTCCTCCCTTGACTTTCTGTTGGATATTTAGAAGCTGTCGTTATTTTCCGCCCTGTTCCTCTCTTCCTTCTCTGAAGCTCAGCTCTGACTCGGTCTTCAGGCTCTAAAATCATTTTCTTGTCTCTTCATCTCCTCCGACTGGCCCTAATTTTAATTATGTAAGCAGACGAGGACCACATTAAGGCCGACTTTAGCTCAGTGTGAAGAGATGCAGCCTTCTCATTTATATAAATGAAGACAGTCTGTCGAAGCACGAGGGCTCCAGAAAGGCAGTGAAATACTTTGCAGATCTTTAAATATTTTATTCTGATAATCCAGCTGGACTTCCTAGACTGTATTTTCTTTTCATCGGTGACTGCTCTCATGGAAATTAGTGAAGTGACCCAACCTCTTATGTACCAAAACCACAGAAAGCAACAAGCTCCTCCTTTATTCTCTTGCTGATGACACCACTGACCTTCAGAACAGGTTGATTTTACATTATTGACTCTACTGCAAGAGGTAGCCTGGAAACACTGGTCCTTTTAACCTCGCTGTAAAAAAAAAGCCACTGTTTTAGTTTTTCTGGTGAAATTCTGCTTCCCTAACAGCATAAACATAACTAAGTAGTTTGGGTGCCTAAACCAAGCCAAACAGTGACTGAAACAAAAAATATATGAAAAATAAATCTACTACATCCAAAATATTTGTCCAAATACAGGACATGAACCCCTGTCTCATCCCTGGTGAAAGTATATCTTTGAGCTACTCCACCATGCACCACCTTCCTTGTCTTCTAATATGGACTTCATCCATCTGCCATAGACTGTATATAAAAGATGGATGTCGCCACCATGATGTCACCCGTTGGTTTCTGGACTCTGCATTTTGAAACCTCAACATTAGTGTTTTGGCTGTTTGTTTCTGCACAATGCATATACATTTTTAATAACATTAGTACCACTTAAAGCTACATTATACTGTGATATAAACATTTTAAATGTGCGTGAAATATCAAAGTACAGCAACACACTTTGACCTGAAGAAATCTAAGTTTTACTTTGTTCTGGCTCTTGTGTGTTTTCAAAAAAGACTTTACCTCTACATCACCACACTGCCGTGGTCAAATTGATGGTTGCCATCTCATGTGAAAAGGAACACATAATAGCTTTAAAACCTTCACATTTCAGCCAAATGTGAGCCTGCAGGTCCGGCTGTCAGCTCTTTGTGAGGCGAAGTCAAATTGGCTGAAAAGTGCTCCCTGTCGTGCAGCTTTTACTGCACATAATGTGCGCCTGTATAATGGTACTGTAAGTCAGGCAAAACAGAAATAAAATACAGCCTGAATTATGGTTGAAGGTACTTTCCATCTGCAAATAGGTTTTCCATTAACTGTAACAACAAAAATATTGAGAGCAGTGAATCAGCGAAGAGCATCAGCGGTGTTGGGTAGCTTTAAGGACATCTCTCTTCATTTCTCTCTGCAGTTTTTCCAAGAGCAGCATTTTAAAATGAAGCTCTAAAAGTACTAAATGGATTTTGGAGAATGTCTTAAATGAAAGTAAAGTGAAAAGGAGCTATCGGACTGATTCTCTCAGTGCCTTCCGTGAATGAAATATCTGCTGAAATCTGTAATTAAAGAACAAGACAGAAGCAGGATTGTTGTTTGTGTGATTAAATAAACTCTGATTTCTGACTCAGTGTTAGTGGCTGTGATGACCGGCATCATTAGGTTCATGAATAAAACAGCATCGGCCTCCAGAGAAGCTTTTCATGAAGACTAGAAACATAATTAGAGCATTGTCAGGAAACAGCCGAGAGCTCAGCAAACGCACGGCAGGTGAGCGCCGCCAGCTGAAGGCGGGGCTCCGGGCTGCAGAATAAATAAATCACATTTCAGTGAGTTTTATTTCACTGAGGCACCGAGCTGGATAATGAGTCGGTCCGGCAGGCTCGTTTAACACCTCGGTCTGAAGTCTGTCACAGCTCAGCGGCTGTTTCACACCGCTGCAGGTTACAGCGACGATACAGAGGAGAAGTCAGGGGACGTCTTTTAAAGGAGGCTTCAGGACTCCTTCAAAAGTTCCCTCACTTCAATATGATGATGAAATACCTGAAGGAGACAGAGTGTACCTTCAACAGGAGGTTATTTTTGGAGTTTGGCTGCTGATTTTACTGCTCAAATTAGTAGAGATCACTCAGGACCACTAGTGTCAAAAGATTTTTGTTGTTTCCATTAATAGGTTTAGGTTTTTTTTTTATTATTATTATTTGACAGCTTGTTAAAGGATAAGGTGGGGATATCTGTAACAAGACCCCAGCACAGAATAGAGCAGGCAATTTGTATCAATTTATATCAAGTTTTTGCCCGTATGCAAACACTTACAGCAGAAGAACTGTAGGGCCAAAATGCATGTGTGACACTTAATTTGAAAGGAAACATCTTCTACTTTCTTATAATGTTCATGTTTAGCATGTTTGGCTAAAACACAGTCAGAGCTGTATCAGTTAAAATATCACTGAAAAAAATATTTTTTTGGGCTTTGTCATACCAGGGTCACGATAACTAAAGCGTGCTTTATGCCAGAACTCTGAAAATCTTCACACTTTTTTTCATCTTGGCATCCGAAGCTTTGAGGAATTCATTTTTTTTCCCACTATTTTTCCAGTCCATGAGTAACTGTGATGTCAGTATTGACCAAAATAATTTATTAGGATTTTTGCCATAATCCAGCAGCCACAGGCTAAAGCACTGTAAAAAGTGTGGCCTCCATGAGACTTGCCAGTTAGTTGTGTAGAAGGGTACCTGCTGATTTTGGTTGGCGTTGAGACCAGCTGATCTGCGGGGACTGCGGCTGAGTTTGACTCTGTACCCTGTCTGAACTAACGCTGAATTAATGAAATCCGAACATATGAAGAGTGCACCCTCTGTTCTTACAGCCATGATTCAGATAGGAGACTGAAGAAGGACAGACCTGTACCCTGTACCCTGTACCGTATACCCCAACATTACAGGGACTCCTCTTCAGTTTTTTTCCTAGCTGCACAAAAAAATTACAGATTTTTATGGATCCATTTTGATCCATCTGTGGCAACATTTTTGTGAAAACTTTAAAGTCCTTCTCTGGCTTGATTGTTACTAACAAGCCAATCTGCCGACGGCAAACTGTGACCCGACTTGTTGGAGAGACTTCCCTGGAGGTCAGTTACTTCCTGCTCTGCCTCTGCGTCAGACTCCAGAAAGAAGCTAAAAGGAGTTTTGGTGTCATTCTGATCTGTTCAGCATGAATAAAACATCAAAGCTGTTATCTTCACGCCGCACTCTCTGCTTCCCAGGTGAAGATTAGTCTGCAGCAGCCACGGCTGATGAAGCCAAACGAGCCGAGCCTCTGCCGGCCCTCCAGGCCTCCCACAGTCAGACGCTCGCGCTGCCCTCGAGGAAAAAAAAACACAAAACTGGACAAATTACTCACAGTTACAGAGAGGAGGAAGAGAAAAAGGGGGAGGAAGGTAGGGCTGTGATTAGACAGCAGGTCCTTCTGCAACATCTGCTCAGATTCAAAAGGTCAAGGGTTCAAATCCCTGAAATCTCATTTTCATGTCATGTTTCTGTGTTCTCTGCTGCTCCTTTGGCCTCGTTCACACTTTTGTTTTCACACATCAAATTGTTACTGAACCGCATTTAAGGTGGCTACAGGAGAATAACACCTTAAAGTGTTTGTTTGCAGGATGTTCAATGCTCACTTCTGAGTCCAATAGAGGATGGAAGAAAGAGCGAACACATGCAGGAGAAATTTTATGGGTAACACTGACATGTAATGGTGTGTTCACTTCAAATGTGAATTTTTGAATATTTTGGAACCATTTCACAATGCATAAATATTAATCTCTAACGCCAATGGGAGATCTACTTCCTTACAAAGTATAAGCAAAAGCTGAGATTAGGTATCAGTAACATGTTCAGATCTCACAGGGAAGTCCTGCGATTTTGCTCAGTTTTCTCCAAGCCCACTTCCTTTTTATTTTCTGTCTATATATAAAAGAGAAGAGTAACACAGCTGCCCTCAAACAGCAACAATTAGCCCGCCCTCCATTTCTGATCATTGGTGAGAATCCAGTTTATAAGAGAATCTCCACTGTTAGGCTTTTGGGAGACAACATCAAGTGAACTGCTAAATTTTAAATATTTGTACACTGTGCTGACGTGGATTTGCTTTGCGATTTGCATCTTTGCATAGACTAGTTATGTTGGCTTTTTGGAGCCAGAAGTTTTACCACATTTGGAGGCGAGAGTGGAAGGTTCAGCTATCAGCTGATGCTAACAAGCTTGGTTAGCAAGCTTCATCCACAGACTGTACGGGTGCAACACAAAGACACAAATATCACAGAAACATTTGCATTTCCAATAAAATTCAGTTCAGTAACTTATTCTGTGCTTGCACACTTACAAGCTTATGTTTTATTGCAACAAGCTTTTTCCTACTTTGATCCCTGAAGATTCATCTTCATCTGAAAATATATTCTTTGATAAAAGTCTGAAAAGCTAACTGAAGGCCAGTGACACAGCTAAAAAAAAAAAGAACAAATACTGAATTTAAAAAAAATGAATATAACAAAGTTAAAGACATCGGTGTCCCTGTGCCGCCCACAGCAATAAGGTTGAGGAGGAAGAGGCAGTTGGGGTTTCATGTTTTATTCAAACATCAGAAGAAGAACAGACAAAAGCTCTTCATCCAGCTGCTGAGGTCAGGAGGTTTCACAAAGATCCAGGAAGGAACAGGAGCAGCTCGCAGCATTTAGTCTTTATTAGTCAACACAGCTCACATCCATCATCACCTTTCAACACTCTGCGGTCTCCTTCACATCTTCACATTTTCTGTTTTTATCCAGAAAACAGTGGACAAAATTTAATATTCAGAGATTTCCGGTGTGGATGGGGTTTACCATTTAGGATCTCCTGTTTTGGAGCAGCAGCTCCTCCTTTTATTTGACAATGAAGACACATTCATGGATGTTTCTTTACGGCAGAATAACAGACAAGGTCGCCACTCTCATAGCCTGTACCCAATACATCTTCTAATGGTGCACAAACATTTGTGGATAACAATAAATCAGAGTGTAAAATGCCTGTTAGAAAATAGCTGCAGTAAAACCTGGCCACTGTTTTTGGTGATTTAATTGTCCAAAGGTTTGTAGACTGTAAGACAGGTACTACAGCTCAAAAGTTCTGGGTCACTTTTTATGGAAATGTAATGGTTTTGAAAGCACATTCGTTTTTAATAATTATAATAAAAAAATTGTGCGAAAGTGTTGTAAATAACAACCATTATTGTGTAACCACTGTTGTATCATTCATGAGGAACATCTACACAATGACACAGAGGCAACTGTCACTCCAGCATTCAAATGGTACACCACTTTGCTCAGTGCAAGCCCAACATGTCAAATGTCCAGTCGAACACTGGATTTCTTCTGCAATGAGAAAAAAATATCTGGGATTGAGTGAAGATTCATCACTTCTTCAAACCAGCTACATGCCTGCTGTTACAGAAACGGGTTTTTACATGTTCTTTCTCACCCACATTAACAGTAACGTGTCACTTCAGATTTTTATCAAAATGAAACCTCCAGGGATAAAAATTAAGCTGGTGCTGAAGTGCCAAAAACTGCAGTTCCTTTAATGTCCACCGGAGGCTCCAAAAGTCAGTCAGTCACCATAGACTCCCATGTTAAAATGTCTACATTTACAGCAGAAATAAACATGTTTACAGCCTGATGCAAAAAATACTTTTGGTCTCTATGGTCTCTATAGTTTGACCCTTCATAACAACTGTACAGAAGGTTAATCTTCTTTAGAGCCATTTGGATTTTGTTAAGGCTTAAAGTTAGGGAAGTTGCTGTTTTAAATTACAGGTGTCCCTGCTCGCTGTCTGCTGGGCTTCACCTCAGCTAACTGGAATCACTGAACTACTGTTGATGTGTTAGCTGACAAATAATTAGGTTTACTGTGAGAAGTCTGTGCTTCAGTTTTGGTGATTAAGAATCTAGTACTTTATTAGTCTTTTTCTTAGCACTAATTAGCAGGTACCTGTGTCTGGTCATTGGACCCATACAGTTTATGAATGCAGCTTGCTAACTGATAAACTAGCACTTAACTATCTTTTTAAATATCTTTACTTGTGGTGGTACAAGCTTCAAAACTGGAAGTCAAGAAACCAGTGGTGGCTACATCCAGGTTTTTTATACAGTCCATGAAGTTTTCATCCTCAGATGGAGGTTCCTAGATCTGTTTTCTTGCCACAGAGCAAGCCATACCATTTGTTCTAATTCATGCCAAAATGCACAGTTGAGAGGGCCAGTTCAGTCTAAAATTGCTGAGGTGAAGCCCCGCAGACAGCAGCCTGCATTCACCTGTCATCCAAAGAGGCCCTGCCTTTAATCATACAAATATTTAAGCTTTTATAACATTTAAATGGATTAATTATTTAAAAAAAAAATACCCTGTACAGTTGTTATGAAAGTTGAAACTATCCATAGACACCAAAACTGTTTTTTTATAGCAAGCTGGAAACATGTTTATTTTGGCTATAAAGTTATACATTTTAGTATGGGGGTCTATGGGGATTGACTCACTTTTGGAGCCTCGAGTGGTCATTAGAGGAACTGCAGTTTTTGTCATACCTGTGTTACCTTTATTTTTCAGTCCCAGAGATCATCGCCAAGTTAGCTTTAGTAATGCAAATCACATTGAGACTGAATGAAAACGTTCTGCAGGTGCAGTGACTGCAGCAGCTTCTCCCTCGATACTCTGACTTTATTTTGAAGCCGCAGTCCTCGTGCAGCTTCACGCTTCATGTCAGACTGCTGGGAAATGTAGGCGAACACATCAGGATTCATGAGTGGTTGAAAGCACAAAATGAACGATCACAAACTGATATTTTCGTTGTTCATTCGGTCCATATCACCTATAACTGCACGGAGAACTGGAACATTTGTGTCTTTGAGCGTGATGGGGGGGATTTGAAGTCCCATCATGCATCACTGATGTTTGTACTTTACATGAATGTCACGCCGCCTCCCTCTCCTGTTTCTCGTCTCTGCTGAGGATAAATTCTCCGCTTTTAGCAAACCAAATCAATACGCCACAGCAGTCCTTGAGAAGGTTTCACTTCTCTATGAAATGAACCTCACTCTGGAGATATCAGCCTGCGTCTGTGTGTGTGTCTGTGTGTGTGTGTCTGTGCTGCAGCATGAATGGTGTTTATCAGAACTTTTCAGATGTCAAACTACCAAGGTCTTTGAAATTATCTTTTGTCAGGAGAAGAAAGGAGGAGGATGAAAGTTTCACTGATGATGCTGTTAGGGACGCTCTGATTTTCTCTGATGTCCTTTTCAAACATGGAATACACAATGAGCCAAAATCTTGATAACAAAGGTGTCGAGGTCTGGATATATTAGACACTAAGTGAACAGCGAGGGTGTGATGGAAATGGAAAGGTGTCAGAACTAAAAACGATATCATGAAGCTCATCTCAGTGCGTGGTGCTCCTGGTACTGTCAGGCATTTGGGATGCAGATGACAATGAACTTTAAAGAATCTGTTGCTAGCATCTTGGCATCACTCTGAGGCAGCAAACTTCAGACTGCAGTGGCCCACTTAGCAACCTGAAAGTCTTATTCATCTCATCCAAACCTTTAATCACTACTCTGATCATCACACGAGCATAAAAAAACACAAAATGCAAAAATCCTTTGGGTTTTCATTAATTTGATCTTCCTATGATTTACTTTGCCACCGTTCTTTCCAGCTAATGATGATATACAGCTCCGGAAATAATTAAGAGACCACTGCAAAATTATCAGTTTCTCTGATTTTGCTATTTATAGGTATATGTTTGAGTAAAATGAACATTTTTATTTTGTTCTATAAACTACTGACAACATAACTCCCAAATTCCAAATACAAATATTTTCATTTAGAGCATTTATTTGCAGAAAATGAAAAATGGTCAAAATACCAAAAAAGGTCCAATGTTTTCAGACCTCAAATAATGCAAAAAAAACCAAGTTCACATTCATTTTTAAATAACACATTACTAATGTTTTAACAAAGAAATCAGTATTTGGTGGAATAACCCTGATTTGCAATCACAGCTTTCATGCGTCTTGGCATGCTCTCCACCAGTCTTTCACATTCCTGTTGGGTGACTTTATGCCATTCCTGGTGCAAGAATTCAAGCAGCTCAGCTTTGTTTGATGGCTTGTGAC
>VUQI01002523.1:0-11802 GCA_015106735.1 Paratilapia polleni | reverse complement strand
TTCCCTTGGGGGGGGGGGGGGGGGGGGGGGGACGACACTATCGGCCCACAAAGATATTTGTCCCCTCAATAAAGCCGGTTATGGAGCAATCAGATGTGTATACATAAACCATCTACTAAAAACATACTGCTATGTTTTTGCACATTGAATGTACACCTGTCTTGAGTTTTATGTTAAAGGTGTGTAAACATACCTGCTCCGAGACTGGGTGTTTTTCCTTCCTATATGCCAGTTCACTCAGAGTTGAAGGGTTGCAGTGTTTAAGAGAAAGGTGCACAGTTTTATATACATCACAAGTGTTTGTATGGACAGGCACAGAGCTGTACACTTGGGATGTATAAGCTACTGCAGCAGAATTGTGTGAAATGCTCAGTTCTTTGGTCAAACTGCTCCCATATGTGTGAATGTGCAGCTGACTGCAGGGGGGAAAAAAACTGTTAAAATCACTGCAGAAGCAACAGTGACTTAGGGTGTAGCTACAATATGATGGACAGTATATTCTGTGTGTTTGTGCAAACCCTGTGTTTCAAGAGATTTGTGTGTTCTGTATGAGGTCTGTGGTCTTTGTACTGGCTGGCTCCCACAATCCTCACTGGTTCAAACTATTTTCTTTGTCATTGTGGGGTGGCAGTGCCACTTGCAATAACAGAGGGGGTTTGCTGTGTATGAAAGATGCTGGTGGATGCAGTGAGGTGCTGTGTTTGTACTGATTTCTACAAACCAGTTGAGTGCTGAGACTTCTGTTCTTTCCAGTGTTAATAGTTCAGAGAGCATACTGAGAGTGAGGCAGAGAGAGTGAAGACAAAAGTGTGAACAAGTCGCTTGACAGTTACACAACAGAAACAGTAGCTCTGTGAGAGGCAGAAGAACAAAGATTAATTAACGAGAGGAAGATGAATGCAGAAAGAGTTGTGAGGGAAAGTTTGTCCCTCACAGGAAGTGAGGCTCTTGGTGTGCTACCCAACACAGGAAGTAGAAGGAGTGGGTAAAAGGTCACCTGAGCTCACAGGGGGAAGTTTCTTCAAGGTTTTAACAGCTGTGTGTGATCTCTACTGTAGCCTACATTAACATGTTAGGCCTTAAGCTGAAGGCAAGAGCACCTAATTCACAGTTTGCCAATACGGGCAGGAAGGTCTCAGAATGTAGTTAAACCTGTTTGATGCTTTCAGACATGTTTTTGTTTGATAGGGGATGTCTAAACAATGTCATTCAAAGTGATTCGCAGATACCATCTTAATTTATTGTACTAGTCACAGGGAGTGCTACAAAAGTATAATAGTGACAGCATAATGGTGTTTTGGATTGGGTTTATATTTTTAACACAAGCAATCTGTAACAGTCATGTTACTACTGGGAGATGCTGTCAACTTGCATTATGGGAAGCGTACTATGCAGTGTTTTTGATTCATGTTGTAACACCTGTGTTGTTGCAGCTTCTTCTGCACTGATGCAACTACTTTTAAATGCATTATGCTTTTAGGTTGTCCATCCATCCATCCTATTCCATAATCCTGATATTATCACCAATGCCTACATGGAATTTGATCACTTCAGGCACAAACATTTACTTGGGCTCGGGGATGAGCTTCTTAATTTTTGTTTTTGGTCAAAACAAAACTTGCTGTGACCTTGCAAAACACGTTTTGTCCAAGACTCAAGAATTCACTCGCTAATTATGGCATTTTACACATTGTATATACAAAAGGCATGTCAGCTTCACTGTGACTTCACACTGTTCTTAAAAACATTATTCAGTGCCCATGTTGAAGCTGTGGTGATTGTAGAGATCAGCTGTGCTGCTGGTTTGAAGCTGTGTGTAAAGCATCCATGATTTTTCATTGGCAGAAACATCCACATTCGAAGCACTGTCTGCTGTTGTAGTTACAACTTTGTAAATGGTAAACACACTTTAGTCTTACTGCCCACTCAAAGCACAGTCACCTATTTACATGCACATACACACATTCAGTGCTCTATGCCATGCATACACAATCACACACACTCATACGATGTGAGGCATGCATTGGTAGGAATTTGGGGTTCAATATCTTGCCCAGCTTTATGTAAATGGGATAATAAACAAGTGTCCTAATTTTTCTTTTAAGAAAAAAAAAATAAGTAAAATGTCTCTAAACAACTCTAAATTCAGCATTTCATTGTAATAAAAGTATTAACATGGTCACAATGTTTCTTGGTAGGCAAATTTTTGTGCAGTCAATGACTGCCTCTAGTCTAGAAGCCATGGACATCACCAAATGCTGTGTTTTCTACCTTGAGATGCTCTGCTAGGCCTTTACTGCAGCCACCTTCAGTTGCTGCTTGTTTGTGGGGCTTTCTGAATTCAGTTTTACATTTTAAAGCATGCTATGTTGGGTTGAGATCAAGTGACTGACTTGGCCATTGAAAAATATCCCATTTCTTTGCCTTGAGAAGCTCTTGGGTTGCTTTTGCAGTTTGCTTTGGTTCATTATCCATTTACACTGTGAAGCACCATCTGATCAGTTTTGCAGCATCTGGCTGAATCTGAGCAGAGAGTATAACCCTGTACACTTCACAATTCATCAACAGTCACATCATCAGTAAACCCTAGTGAGCCGGTATCACTGGCAGCCATACATGCCCATGCCATAACATTGCCTCCAGCATATTTGACAGATGATGTGGTATGCTTCAGATCATGAGCTGTTCCTTTCCGTCTCCATACTTTTAAATTAAATTACAAAAATTGTGTCATTTTCCAAATACTTAGGGACCTCAATGTATGTAGAGTTATTTGTCTCTTTTCCTCTCCCGTCTGTGTGGTCAATCTTATGTTTCCACTGTGTTACTTTCAGTCTTAATCTTTTTTCACAACGAGCTCTTCCTTTGCCCTACACTTAGACTTTTCTCTTTCTTTCTCACATACACACAGACACACTTTTTAGAACCACACATACTTGCTGACTGTGAATAAGGCTGGCTTGTTATTGTAGGCAGCTGGTGGAGGGCTTTCCTGTCCAAACAGCCCAAACGCTGAGGTGGCAGAGCTGTGAGGGACAGTGGGAGAGAGACACAGAGGAGAGAGAATAGGCCGAGTGGGGTGACCACCAGCTAATCCTTGGGCTGGATGGGGCGGAGGGCTGGAGCAGGAAACACAGGGCATGGGAGATGGACGAGGTCCAAAGAGTTCTTCCTCTTTCAGCCCAAATGGCTGATACGGCTGGATATTTACTTTCACATCTATACATGAGTCTGGATCTTAAGAAGATATATGCATGAGGACATATACTTGCTTTGAGTAACTTTACAGCACAAAGGAAAACCTGATCTGCTCCACTGCCTTCTGTTTGTTACCTGAGAGTTGTGGTTTTGCTCACTTCTGAACTTAATCCTTGTACTTTTCCACTCTTGTTGACAAATGACATAAGTTTAAGAGTCTGTTTAAATTCCTACAACCCCGGACAGGTCTGGACAGTTGCAGTCTTAATTAAAGGAAGTGTTAAATAATTCTACCCAGTGATTTAAGCTTGCATAAAGTGTTTATAAATCCCACTAAGCTGTGGCATGACACACCACAATTAAACAAACTGCTAATGCCAAAACATGTATTCATGCCCCAGGTGATATTAGAGGATGAGTCATGCTCCGCTGTAAAACGAGCACAAGTAGGAAAATGTTTAGCCAAATCTCTGCCTGGATTCTGTAGTTTTGTGCCTTTTGAAGACAAATTGCTAATGCAGTAGTTTGACACTGGAACTGGAATGATTAGTAGAGTAATTGAGGTGTTGATTGACAGAATTAATCAGTAACTATTTTCATAACAGATGATCTCAGCTGAGGGGTTTTTATACTTTTCTTTCTCTGACACAATTGTAAGCTGAATATCTTGAGCTTAAAAAAGTTGTCCTCCTTTTGCATGTTAAATAAGAGCATCTCCTTGGCTTTTAGCCACCATAATCTTGCAGTTTATAGTCCAAAATATTAATCTACTAATCAAAAGGTAGTTCCAGCTTTTGTGTAATAACTGAAATTCCTTTGAGGCATTTTGTGCAGAAGAAATAAAACAGACTGACTTTGATTATTTTAGCTTTTATGGTATCATAAATTGTTTTGGAGGCACCAGCTGCAGTTGGATGTAATTCATACCTCAGGGGGGAACTGTGTTTAGCAAAATGTTCCTTGCGATGGTTTCTGCTATTTGTACAATTTTGGCATTGAGACTATGACTATAAAAGTGATTGGCTACCTTGTAATAGCACAAGTTTATAAGATTTCTGTGTTGTCCATCATGTAGTCACAAAGCAGTTGTGAGCTGGGAATCAACCACCTAATGAACAGATAAAACTTGTCAGTGGATTGACTATCTGAACATATTGACAAACAGCATTATTTTATTTGCACTCAGGTAGCATTATAGCTGGTTATGCACATTACAATTGTTGTAACCTGCATGGCTGGTGCATTTGCGAAATGGACAAACTGGAGGTACAACTTCGTAAGCAGGTTCGTCACAGTCATTTCTATAATAAATAATCAGTGTGGGAGAAATGGATTCCCAGATGGTGCAGAACTCGTGGAGGGAGCTTGCTGCAATTACTGAAAAAGGTGAGACTCTCTATAGAAAACTGGGGGGGTTGCTATTGTGTGCCATTTAACTGTTGCACTTCCTCTACATCGGTTCTAATTAACATTTCCAGTGGTGTATTTTTTTCAGCAGTGACACCTATCGTTTATTTGAATTCTTCAAATTCAAGCACTAATATAAAAGGTTGATGTCACAGTTCATGTGCAGTTAACTAACTTTATTTACACATTTGACTTTCATTTATTATTTAAATCATTTCCCGGCACTAGAGAGTTAACTTATGGCACTGCAGTAACAGGCAACTTTATTTGTTTAACACACATTACAGCTAGCGGGCAGGGTGTCTTGGAAACCTAAATGCTCGCAGCAGACACCATAAGCTGTATTACCAGAGTAAATGACCTAAAGTGAAACCTGCTGAGGGTCATGTGACCTTCCCCCCTCCCTCTCCCTAATGCCCCTCAGTGTTATGTAACCTGCACTCTGACACTCCTGTGTGACATTCTGCACTGGCGAACAGAGTTTGTGTTTCCTCTTGACACATACATTTTGGGGCAGTAAAACATACACAAGCACAGTGCAGCATCCCGAGTCATAAAAACAAACTGGATACTGATCTGATGGAAAAAGGAAAAGAGAAGGATCAGAAACAAAACAAATAGTAGAGCTGCCCAGCAGCGGCACTGAGCAGTGGGGCCTATGCCTGCTCAACCGTGTGTGAATTTTATTTTATTTTTTTATATTGAAGTTGGTCCTTATCAGTATCCATAGTCTATGTAATGAAGAGAAAAGAGACAGAGGGCTTAATACTGAAGGAGAGGTGAACGGGCAGATGGGGAGTTTGGGTGATGACTGAGGTGAGAAAATAAAATAAAAACAGCACACATTTTGAAATACTGAATAGACACTGAAATGATGAAATAAGAGAGGACAGGGTGGGAGCAGTTATTTTGGCAGATAGCCTATGCAGCTGCTTTGGACAAGGCCCCTAAGCGGCAAAGATCAGGAAAATATTAGCCACACTGATACAGACACTTTCCTTCTCACACACATCCATTTTACAGACCTTCACCTCTTGGTAGCAGATGCCTTTTTTTTTTCTTTTTTTTTTTGGGTCTCCTTTGGTCTTAAAGTGGTTTCCGAATACTAATTTAAATTAATCACAGAAATTGAAAACTAGGTCAAGAAGCACTAATTTAATCAAATAGCTGCTTGTGACACATCAGTGAGGAGTTGAACTATAAACAGGTCTCAGTAGATTTTTAGCAGCCTTGTTATGATCTTGTTATTTGTTCCTTTGACAAAGTGAGATATGTGATCATTGCTGTTTGTTTGCTGGTCAGCAAGATTAAAAAATACCTAGCCAAATTTCATGAAACTTGGTGGAGAGTTGGAGCACAAGCACAGGAAGAACACTCTCACAAAATGTTGATAATGATGAATTTCTTGGATATTGTGAAATAGGGGATTACCCTTGGAGGAGGGTTTGCTCTCCAAATGCCTTCTAAGTTTTTTCTTTTTCATATATATATTTTTTTTATGATCCCTGTGCACCCGTTACACGCAAGGTGACTGTACATTCGGAAAGTTAAGAGGTTAATGTAAGTTAAGAGGGAAAATGGGGATAATGGCAAACATTTTTTGACAGTCTCTGCTGGAAGGGAGATTGTTTTACACATGAACAGTGAAAAAAGTGGTGAGTGGAGTTCACCTTCTTCTTGCTTTCTCACCTGAGTGAAGTGAGTTATTCTCCAATTGCAATTGTTGGTTGCAGCATCCTAATTCTGATGTCAGGTTTGGGGAAACAGGATTTCAGCTGGTGTCTGATCATTATCAAGCACTTTGAAGCATACTGACACCTAAAGGCCACCGCTGCTCGTTCTGAGATGAATTTGACCACCAAGGTCCGTAAACTACTTTAGCTCCTTATGAGAAGCAACCATTTATAGTAGTGTGGTACCATCACTGAGAACAAATCTTTTGAAAAGTCAATACTGTCTTGTGGCATAATATGCAATCCAATGCAGCTAAAGCAATCTGAGGCTCTGAAGTGTCTGAACTTTTGCTGCATGTGTGCATGATTGTTCACGACACCGATACCTCGAACTTTAGTCAGCAAATCCAACACTGTGAGATAGTTTTTAAAAAAGAAAAACAAATTGCTGCTGCTTTCTTAACGTAACGAGCCACGTTTAGGTGTTAATTTGTTTGTATCCAATGAAAGCAGCTCCTTGTGACTGATGGCGAAGCCTAGCCGGGGTTCCCAGTGGCAGTTAAGTGACACACGCATGCTTTCACATACATACACACTCACATGCAGCGTCCACACCCTGTACTGAACAAGCTTTAACTAAAACTAAACTAAAACTAGGTTTGAAAATCATTTTAATTACCTGAAATAAAAATAAAAAATAGACTTTACTTCGGAATAATATAATTTAAACACCTTGTTGACACCCTTGTTTCCTACAGATAAGATTATTGCAACTCATTGTATGCATGTCTAAATGATATAGCAGTTTCCTGTCTACAGCTGGTACAAAACACGGCAGCAAGACCCCCCACAAACACTCGATGCAGGGAACACATCACTCCAGTCCTCTCAGAATTACACTGGCTTTTACTGACTACTTTTAAATTAATACATGATATGGGTCCACTTTATATATCAAAAGTGCTGACACCTTAAAGCACCCCCAGATCCCTCATATTGGAGAATCAAGTACAGGTTCCACAGTCCAGGCTTAAAACAAAGGGGGGGACCATGCTTTCACTGTTTCAGCCCCAACGCTGTGGCTCAAACTTCCTCTTACTATGAGATCAGCACAATCAGTTCCCCATTTTAAAAAACAAAACAAAGCAAAAAAAACAAAAAAACAACAACTTTTAAAAACCCACCTGCATGGATTGGCTTTTGTATAATGTTTTTTTTTATTAAAAAGATGAAAACTGACACTGAAACCAATGAAAACTAAACATTTTCAGACAATGAAAGCTAAACTTAACACAAGCAAATCCATTCTGGAAAATAATCAAAGTTAAGCTGAATTAAAAATATAAAAAACTCAAAATGCAATAGAAATAAAATCTAGTTAGAAAATGCAAAACTATATAATAAGTCTGGTCCTCAGGGGACATCTCGTTCTTTTGACCCTGCAGTTAGAGGACAGCAGAGGAGTACTGTCAGCAGCCATTGGTGGCCTGTCTATTAGCATGCAAGTGAGAAACGGCACCCCCCGAGACCCCATGCAACCTCTGTGTGTGTGTGTGTTTGTGTGTGCGCGCGTCCATGTGTTTTCTGTCAACATGCATTGTACGCCTGCAGGCCATTGTTGAGAATACATTTGGAGCTGTGTGTGTTGTCTGTCTCTTAAGTCTGAGTTCCAAAACAGAAGGGCTGCAAATCCTGTTTTACTGAAATGCACCAATATACACTGATATACTTGCACAACTGTTGTCGCCTTGACTTTTACATAAAAGCCAAGCATAATGTCCTCTTGACTCGATTATATTAAACTCTCTTTGCTGTTGACTGGCAGTAACATGTTGTTATTTAAACAGACATGAATAGATTGCAGGTAAAAGTTTTCATCAAAAATTTGATCATCGTTTATGTTCACCGCTGTGCACATCTGGAGTTTATGTCCCTCTTGCACGTTATATATAAATCAGTGGGTTTACTTTTACTATGTTGGCTTTTTTGAATGTGGTACCATATGGCTCATTTAAAAAAAGACACCTATTTTCTGACACCAGTTTATGGAGAAATACTAAAAAAACAAAACATGTTGAGACCAGTCTTTTTGGGGAAAGTTTCCATGTGATAGTATCAGCTTAGGGATTAGATAGTCCTTGACTTTTACTCTTGTAAAGTGAAAGTACTTACATTAAGGCAGAACAACAGTCTTTTTGTGTAGCTTGTTTTTCAGTCTCACAAACTTTATTTATTTATTTTACCTTTTAACAAGGAGGTCCCATTGAGATCAAATCTCAAGGTATCAGCCATATCAGACTCTGAGAATCAGTCTGGATTTTTTTCTTTATGCTGTTTTTATATCATCATGACAGCCACTGACACCATAATTGACTGTCTGAAAGATGATTTGGTCATGGTTAGCTTCTCCAATTAAGACATCTTGATTTAACTAATGAAGTCAACTTAGTCTGTGGCTCAAAACATATATAGGCCTTAAGAGGTTTCTGCCAGTGAAACTGCATTAATTAAGGCCTCAGTCAAACAGGCCTAGAGACTGGTCAGTAAACCTCCACACCCCAACCCCCATCGGTCACTAGAGAAATGTATATATTCCAGGACCAGTTGGCAAGTAGTTGCTGGCAGGCACTAGTGTAAAATTGGTTGCAAAGAGGAATGAGGTGCTGCACTGAAAACCTCCTTGCAATTGCTTTGATCTAAGCAGGCTGCCGAAGGCACCGACTTGACTGGAAACACTCGCAAACTACTCGCCAAGCGGTAGTGAAACTGTGAAAAATGCTATGCAAACTGGAAACAGAGGTTGTTCACCTTCAGAGTAAAAGTTGAACCTTTTTAAATGTGTTGGTTGGATCAGTAAGGCACACCCTTTACTTCGAAGGCGAATGTTCTCCATTTCTGGTTTGTGTCGCACTTCTTCAAGTTTCACTGTTCAATTTCAATTCAATTCAGTTTTATTTATATAGCGCCAAATCACAAAACCAAGAGAAAAACAAAAGGAAAAACGCCTTGAGGCGACTGTTGTACTATCCACTACAGCTCGGATATTAAACAGCGAGTGTTTGCAAGGAGTTTTTTTTGTGCAGCACCCTCTTTGCGACCGATTTCACCGTGTGTCAGCCGGCGACCTCCAGCAACCACTCACCAACCGGTTGGGGATACACATTTTTCCAGGGGGTCTCTGTGGCTGTGTGACTGAGGCCTAAACTATTCTGATACCCACTATAATCAGAGTTGAATAAACCCTCTGGCCTTGAAACATTAAAGCTAAAACCAACCAATGATGCAGCACTCTTCTGCAGCAATTTCTTCAATCTGAAAAGAATATACTGTATGATGTTGTGAGTTTGTAATCAATTTGAAGCTCTGTTGCTTCGCCTGCTTTGCTTTTGTACAGCGTCGTCTCTGTCTCAGTTGTTACAGTAGATTTACTTACAGTATTCTCAGACTTAGCTGAGATTAGTTATAAATCTTAAATCTTGAAAAAGGACACAGCTTTTTTATAAAGGAACTTCTTAAATTTATTTCACGGTCACTGTTCAAGCTCATGACCACGGAGCTGTAACTCTCTGAGTGTGTGTGTGTCCTGTCAGAGTCCTCTTTCCTGGCTGCTTCCTGTTCATATCCAGGGGTGTGCTCCACTTCCTTCCTGCGCTGCCACAATCTTTGGTCAGGCTTCCTTCATGGCTTCCAGCTTCATGAAATGTACTGTGTTTGACTGTATCTGTCTGCTGCTGTGTGTGGCTGTGCACACGTGCACACGCAGGCGTAGAGGTTGCGCATGGGAAATGGCACACAGGGCTTCTTTGCTGTGTTTTGATGTGATATTTGCTCTGTGCGCACAAACACCGCCTGTACCTCTGAGGTCAGAAGTAGATAAGAGAAGACATGGAGTAATTTTCCCACACAGTGATGTCAGCGCTTGTGAAAATCCTATCACAACCCAGCCTGTCTCTGCTCACTTTGAATTTTTCCTTTTGTTTTTCTCTTGCTTTTACACCTCTTTCATCAGGCCCACCTAAGCAGACATTGGCCTGCATCACTGATAACTGCCCAGAGGGTGCATGGTCTCCACTGCTGGCTTAAACTCACAGAGGCACAGAACACAAACAAAAAAAAACAAACAAAAAAAAAAATCTTGGCTCCAGTTTCTGTGGTTAGCACTTCTCTATCGTTGATAAAATGTCAATTTTCTTGCAACACAAAGGAATGTCTCTGCTTCCAGTCTGGGTGCTGTTGTTTTGACCCTTGCAAACCTTATTATTGGCTGCTTCCACTACTGCTACAGCAGTCAAAGTTTATTTTTTTGCTTTGTAATCTGGATAAAGAGAAGGCCCCTTGTTCCACTGGATATGTAATGCTATGAAGCATATTGTTTAAGAGGTGGCAGCTTTAATTTCAGTATCAATATACTGACTACAATATGTAAGTTATATTGCAAAGGGGAAGATTATGGGGTCATTGTTTATTAGCTTTCCTTCAGTATATTTCACATACCAGTTAACATACCAGAAACTTACTATGAGGTCACCCCTTGATGCGATTTTAGTGTCTCCTCAGCTGTGGTTTGTACCCTGCTACACATGCTGCATGCGCTGTGCAGAGTGTAAACATGTCAGAGCTGCTCTGGTGGACAAACTTGGCGATAACGCCATACTGCCAAGCATATGCATTAGATCAGTCTTTGCATATCAGCACACACTGAGCAACCTCTGCCAATACAAATGTAATTGTACAGTATCAGTATCTATAAAGTTGATCAACAGATATTTCATTTGTGCAAATTTATTTCTAATGTTCTTTGCTTTTTCATGCACTATTAAACTAGTGTATATTAACAGTATGATCTACTGTAAATATCCAATAGTATAGATAATGATTGGGTGTATTCTTTATTGATTGTGTAGGAGCATCTGTGTTTATGCTACTCTGTGTTATCCGTTCCCTCATGTTTATGTCTTTATTTTGTGTGAAATGGGTGTGGTTAGCACTGTCACCTCATGGTTAAATATTTCTGGGTCTGAACCTGCTCCTGGTGCTCGCTTGGGGCCTCTCTGTGTGGAGGCGCTGTCACTTGGTGTGGACTGTGGTATCGTATCACTTCCTGTTCCTGTTGCATCGCACAGTGGCGTTTGTTGTGTAGCTTAACTTGTGTAGCTTGATTAACTAACTATTAACTTTCACATAGTGACTTATTTTCATAGTGTAACCTACACGTGCTTTATTAATAGCACACTTCTGGTGAATCACCTGCAAATTTATATTCATACCAGTCACTCATTGTGTCTTTAGGGATTCGCTAGCTTAGCGTAGCTTTTAGCTTAGCTCGTAGCTGAATCACTGTCAGCATGGCTTCTCCTGTCTCACCTCTTTCCTGTTCTGTGTGTCAAATGTTTAGCTAATCCTCGGCCTCCTTTATTAATAATGATACGTGTGATAAATGTAGCCAGTTTGTAGCTTTGGAGGCCAGGCTCAATGAATTGGAGACTCGACTCCGCACCATTGAAAATCCTGTAGCTAGCCAGGC
>VUQI01002521.1:20563-31043 GCA_015106735.1 Paratilapia polleni | reverse complement strand
AGTAGAGAGGGTGTCTGTCTCCCGAATCCAAACTGGGAGCTAGTTCCATAGGAGAGGGGCCTGAAAGCTGAAGGCTCTGCCTTAGGAACCACAAGTAAGCCTGCAGTCTGAGAGTGAAGTGCTCTATTGGGATAGTATGGTACTATGAGGTCTTTAAGATATGATGGGGCCTGATTTTTTAAGACTTTGTATGTGAGGAGAAGGGTTTTAAATTCAATTCTGGATTTAACTGGTAGCCAATGAAGAGAAGCTAATATGGGAGAAATATGGTCTCTCTTTCTAGTTCCTGTCAGTACTCTCGCTGCAACATTCTGGATTAACTGAAGGTTTTTCAGGGAGCTTTTAGAACAACCTGATAATAATGAATTACAATAGTCCAGCCTAGAAGTAATAAATGCATGAACTAGTTTTTCAGCATCACTCTGAGACAGGATGCCTCTAATTTTAGAGATCTTACACAAATGCAAGACAGCAGTCCTACATATTTGTTTAATGTGCACGTTGAAAGACATATCCTGGTCAAAAATGACTCCAAGATTCCTCACAGTGTCCCTAGAGGCAAAAGTAATGCCATCCAGAGTAAGTATCTGGTTAGATGCCGTATTTTTAGGGCCAAGCACAATAATCTGAGTTTTATCTGAATTTGGAAGTAGGAAATTAGAGGTCATCCAGGCCTTTATATCTTTAAGACATGCCTGTAGTTTAACTAATTGGTGTGTGTCATCTGGTTTCATTTGGGTGCACAAAGCAAAAAAAAGACCATTGCTGAAGTGCATGCAGAATGCTGCATCAAAATCAATACCTTCCTGGGGAAAAAAAGCTTTTTACTCTAAAACCATATTTTGAGGAAAGTTAGCAAACTTTCTCAAAGTTTTTATCAGATTTGTTTGGTGATTTACATGCAGCTTTCATTTCCATTTCTGTTTATTTCCATTTCAAGAGTTAGGAGACTTGCTTTTAGAAGGACTTTGGTGCAAGCTCAAATCTAACACAGTCCAGCCAACTCTGATGAAAACTAAGCCAAGTCTGACAAGACTATGAATGCAACTGAAAATTACAGGTTTCACCTGCTCTTTTCCACTTTCCATCATCTCAAATGAGCCTAATATGGCCTTTTCTCTGGCACCACCCACAGGAGAGCATCAGAACATTTTTCATTCATCCACACGTTTTGTTGTAAATAGGCGCTCCATTAAAATGAAACTTTGTATTGAATTTAGTGTAAAATGCTTCGGGCTTTTGTGCTGATGGTGCTGAAGAAGTCACAAAACCGCAGAGCATTATGGGTAAGGTGTGAGAGGGTCAGAACAATCCAGAACAATATCAGCCTCATCTGTTCTCTGCTTCTCTTTCCAAAAAAAAAAAAATTCCTTAACAGATTTTTCAGCACAAAAGGGAACGAGAGTTACTTAATTTATCACCCTCTTGTTTAAAGCCTGAAACCTGATGACTGCAGCCTCCTGTGGGCTCTTTGAAATGAAAGCGCTGACTAAGGCTTAATGCAATATAAAAAAAAACTTTGAATCATCTTGACCTTTTCCCGCTCTCCTCTTTCATCACAACCAAGTAGTTAGCTGAACTGAGGTTCAACCAGTATGGCAGATGAAGGCAGATACCAGGAGCACCTGGAGAAACATTGAAAGGCCATCGTGGGACTCTATTAAAACCCAGTAATTAGATTATTCCAGAGTTAACAGCTCTGATTCAATTGTCAGGGAATTTTCTGACAGGCTATGAGACCTTTTACTATTAAATCTAATTTACAGCCCAATGAAAGACCCAAGTGAAAGAATACATTTATCTAATGTAGATAAAATGCTGCAGGTTTTCAGACCTGTTGTGCTTTAAGACCTCATCCTACCAACACATTCCAACCATCCTTAAAAAAGACAGGAGCCACTCAGCAGTGCTGGACTACCAGCTGGAAACACACCCATCATAATTCACTGAAGGCTTACGTTAGCATGTTCCAACTGCTGTCGCTGTCATTTAAATTTAAGTTTGCATTTGTAAAGCTGCTAACTTTTCCAGCATTTAAGTTAAAATGACTCAAATGATTCCATTTATTTTCTGCTGACTAACGCTTTCAGGTCGACACTTGTGGTTGGTTTCTGTTACCTAGGGCAACATTTTGCTGTGGAAAAAAAAATGCATTTAATGGAGGGGCCAGGTGGACTCACGAGAATCCCAGCAATAATTTTTCACCTAGGGTTACCTGAAGAGGATCATCCAGGTCAAGACTTAAGAATATGTGACTTCCTTAATGATCCAACAATAAAAAATGAATAAATAGACACTGATTAAAGCACATTCTGCATATTGTAAAATAGTAGCTGTTTGGGGTTTTTTTGTCATTGGATACAGAAGAACCAAAGTTCTTTTTATGTTTTATGTATTGTTAACCTGCTTCTGATTTGGGGGAACTATATCCCTTTCAATGAGAGACCAATGTATTCAAGACACTTCTAGTGTCTGAAACAGGCAGAAATTATAACTGACCAAGATGAACATTTGGTCCTATAAATCTTTAGATGTCTCAACTGAATCACTTATATCTGTTTTTTTTTTCTTTGTGATGTTTCTCTACACTTTCTTTCAACTGATAAAACCTAAATGTGTAACCCAATCAAAATCATGCATTCCTCTAGTGTGACCAGCAGACATGTGACAAATTAAAGGAAAAACCTGAACCCTTTGACCCAATAGTGGGGGGGGGGTCCATTGCCCTAGGGGGCATTTTACTGACATGGTTTGGCTCCACTTGCCCCCTAGAGGGAAGAGTGACTGGCCAGCAACCTTTATCCTATGATGAAACGTTTCTCCCCTGGTGAAGTGGTCTCTTTTCTGGATGACCATGCTCACTTCTATAGGGCACGGGGGCACACCAGATCTGAAAATGATGTGAACCATGTGCTATGGCTCTCCACTCAGCTGAACACCAGTGGGAGATTTTGGACCTATCTGACAGCACCCTCCACCACCATCATTAACATATCAAATATCAAATGAATATCTTTTGGAAAAACGGTGTTCAAGCCCTCCAGAAGAGTGTCGCAGACTTGGAGAATCAATGTAAGGTGCACCGCAGCTGTTTGTGATGGCCCAACACCTTACTAAGACCGTTTATGTTGGATTTTGCTTTCCATTTGTCACCCTTCTATGAAGTACCATTTCAATCCTGACATTTCAGACTTGAGGGATGGAGCAGCTGACAGGCCAAAGAACAATATCAGTGCAACCTCATCTTCCGCTACTGACATCATCCCAGCCAGTGTGACATCTTAAACAGAAAAAAAAAAAACCGCACCACAAACTACAGCAAATGTTTCTTCAACTAAAGACAAGAGACAGAAACACCTTTCTGGAACCGTCTTCTTGACCTCAAAACCACCACCCAGACTGAGCCACCCCAGTCCACAACTCCGGCTTTCATTCCGGCCAATTACTCCTCAGAGTCTTGTGGGAAGATAAAGGAAAGCAATCACTCTAATAGAGGAGAGAGCGCGTTTTCAGGCCGGTGCCAAGTGTAAGCGCAGTTTATATCAAAGATTGAGGGGAAAAGAAGCAAAGAACACAAAAAGGAAAAAAAGACAGTCAGCAATAATGCTGAGTAATACCGAACAAATTAAGGTAAAAACAGAAACGAAGCAGCTATCTTATTTACCCCAGCAGATCGTTCATTTCGTGTTAACAAACCAAACGCAGCTCTACAGCATTATGTAATCATGGAGCATACATTAAAAATTTAAAACTAACGCTCATTTAGTGGCTTCAGTCTGTTCCCACGTGAAAATAATGTAATAATAATAATAATAATAATAATAATAACAAAAGAAGAGGAAAAATTGACAGTGGTCAGATGGTTTGAGTTCATTACAAATAAACTTTAAAACAAACTGGCGATATAATGACCAAAAAAATTTCGAATTTTAATCACCAACTAATTCCGTTTTTGACTCGCAAAATCTCACACAAATACACGAAGAAAAGTTAAAAGCGGCGGGGAAGAATACGGTGCGTAAACTGTAAGTCTTGAGGCACCAACAACAGTCGATAGGATATGAAAAAAAAATCTCATTTCTAAAATTAGCTTCTTATTTCTCCTTCGCAGCTTGGGTATGACTGACATCAGTTAAACTCTACTTGATGTATAATACAACGTTCATGCTGCCTTAGACAAGGAGTGAACTCCAAATACATGAAAGCATAAAGTCACTTTATGTAGTTATATCCTCCAAACCCTCGTGGTTGCACTGATTTAAAAAAAAAAAAAAACCCACGCCGTATTCCAGCAAAGTCCGGGTCCAAGCCGTCTGGTATAACCAAACCCAAAACAAGCTTCGCTCCGACGCGCGGACTCACCACTTGAACGACGGACGATGTTCTCCAGAAAAGTGTTCTGTGGTGCCACAAGCCCTCTCTTTCCCCCGGGCATTCTGCTGCGGGCGGACGGAGCTGGTGTCGGTGGCGGTGTGTCTGCTGCTCGGAGGTCGGTACTGACGCTGGCTCTCAGTCGGACCGATGGAGAAGCTCATTGTAACCGTGCGCTCTGGATGCTCGGGGCGCACTGAGCCACAGCGGCGGCGCTACATCCCGCTGCCTGGCCAGAGCGCCAGGACGCATGCGTGTCTGCTGCTGAGAGCTCGGTCCACAAAATGATAATATACTGTAACGTTGGTGTAATAAATTATATGTTTACTGGCTACCATTTAGCAATAAATGACAACTTCATATCATTATTATAAAGACATTATTAATATGTTTGGTTTGTGTCTTTAGTAGCACAGATGGCAATATCAGACCAGTTTTACATGACCAGTTTGATTAGATTTTTAAGCAGTTTACATAACTGCTCAATAAGACATTAGAATTAAAATTATGTGGCACTAGAACTGCAGTTTATTTATTTATTATTTTTCTAATTATCATTATAATCTGCACCTTGACTAGGATAAGCAGAAGAAAATGGATGGATGGATGGATTATAATCTGCCAAGTATTTTCTCTATTGACTAATCTGTTGTTTGTGCTCTAAAATAACAGAAAATGGTGATAATCAGTCATAAGCTCCTGAAGTACAAGATGGAAAAAAAAAAAAAAACATTTGTGAAGACAGAAATCAGACCAGACTGAAAGAAAGCAGCAAATTCCCCCAAGATAAAAGCATGGCATCATGAATTTTGACAAAAATGTCTTGTAATGGATCACCAAAATGTAGCTGCAGGTCAGTCAGTTAATCACTTGCTTGATCGTCAATCAGCTGCTGCAATTCTTCATGCAACCACCTTTCATGGCCTGTTATAGGTTAGAAATTGTGACTTTGTGATGGTGTTAATTATTCACAAAAGACGTGAGGTTGTGAAAAACCTTAGTGATTTATTTTATTTGTTTTTTTTTTAAGTGTGTGAAGATGGTAATAAAGTTCCTTTAAGTTGATTTTATACCCAACCATCTATTCTGCAGTTCAAGAATGCACAGTTGGTACATTAATTGTTTAAGCAGAAGAAGGGCAAAAGTCAAATGGTCTACTGGAGCAGAGGACCCAACTGGAGGAGGATAAAATAAGTTAAACCTGGTGGATTTTTAAAGACAAGCCAGCCAAACGTATATCACAGCCAGAATTAATGTCAATGGGAATAAACAGCCCAGTGAAAAAACAACTACAAAATTCCTTTTTTTTTTTCCATTCATGTACTGAGCAGAAGTGATATAGTCGTTAATCAGTGAGATTTAGAGCTGTCAGTAGATGCACTTTTGATCTCAGTACAGAGCCAGGCTTGCTGTTTCCTGCATCCAGCCTTAATGCTAAGCTACACTAACTACATCCTAATTCCTGCTACATAACACACAGACAAACAAATCAAAAATGTTGAGCAGATTGAACTTAAGTGAAGTGGCAAATAATTAACAGTGAGTTGTCTTAGTATGAAGCAGTGAAAACAATCTCCCTCTGCGAGATTCCCCCAGGAATGCTCATTATCTTGAATATAGGGTTAATGGGGCACCTGGGAGTGGAAGGCCTCAAATGGAGCAACAGTCCATGCTTCATGCTGACGCCACCACATTGTATCTACTGCACAATGCATAGCAGGTCCAAAGGCTGCACAAAGGCTGCTCAGGTCATCTGAATCATTGACTGCTTGCCCCTTAAAAATCTGGTGACCACCTCAGGTTTCTCATATACTGTAACCTCCTCAGAGTATCCAACCCTCAGTTTGAAAACTAAGATACTAACCTTAGGACATTAGACTAACGTTAAGAAGAACTCACAGCAATTAGTAGAGGTAGAAGTATATGAATTTTACTGTTTCAGTGCAGAGGATCTAAAAATCCAAATGTAAGCATTCAAAAAGTACAAAAAAATATAGAGAGTACCCTGTTGAGCCTTAAGGAGCCATTAAAACGAACACTATAGGAACCCTGCAGTGATTCGATCTTGAAGTTAACACTCAAGTGTTGGTCTGTATCTCAAAGTCTTACGTGCAAATCTTTCATCTCATTTCTGCACCTACTAACGCCCACTGATTCCCATCTGATGCTGTCAAGAAATCTGTCAAAATCACCTCACATAGTACAGCATGTGTGCTTTTAGTAAACACGCAAGGAGCCAAATGCTCTCGTGGGATGCCCTTAATTGGCCCAGTTGCATCATGGGGTATCAACCATATGTGACAGCGCAGGTCGGACAGCTGCCGTCTGCTGCAACAAGCTGAGCTGTGCAGATGAGCCTCTCTCTCCCTCTTACACAGGGTACATGTCTCTCACTCTACAGAGGTTCATTAATGACAAATGTGCTGTTGGAAAGGAATCAGTCAGTGGCTGGAGTTGGCTTTATATTGGAAGGTTACTGGTTCCAGTTATGTGAAATGGTTGGCATGAGTGGCCTGTCAATTGACAGAAAAATACTACTCAACTTAAATTTTTGTAACTATCATGCACCTTGTTTATGCTTGTTAGTTTAACTTGTTCTGACACAAAAAAAAAAAAATAAGCAGCCAGATGAGGTCGTGGCATATTAGATTCCAAAAGTGTCTGGTTTCCTCAATGCAAAATAGCCCATAACATCCACGGGAACTTCTCAAGCCGCTAGTGAAGTATAATCCACTTTAGATGTTTAGATTCATATCCTCTCACAATACCATTAGGGAGGCATCAGATTGCAGGATTGCAATGAGCCCAAACAACAGGCAGAGTCATAACTTCCCTTACAAGAAGAATGAGTGATCCTGAAACCAATGGTATGGCCCCTAAAGAGGCCTTATCTCATTGTCAGTGCGGGATTATATGAAGTTGTCCAAGACTCTTGGAACAACGTAGGTGTCAAATACCTTTAAAAAGTGCGTCAATCACCACACAGAGGTACAGATGCGCAGAAGAAGAGGTTTGCCCATTGAGGGGAGCCGGTGTGATAAAATTCCAGCTTTTTCAAGTGTGCCTGGCAGCCTGTTGCAGGATCAAAGGTTTTTTTCTCCCACTCTGCTCCCAGGAATCTGCATGATGCTACTCAGGTGTGAATGCGTGTATGCATGTGAGTGTGCAAAACAACTACCAGATAAACTGCTGGCTTGCATATGATTGGCTGCTGGCTGACAACGGGTCACAGCTTAAGGAGCTATCTTGTCTCCACTGCAGGGGAATCACTAATCTCTCTCTTCTTTCACTTGTATCCAGTAGTGCCTACCTGTAGCTTTCACTATGCAGATGGCCTTTTTTGATCTCTACAACTTTGTCAAGGTGGCCTACTGTTTCCATGGACCTGGCTTTTTTAACTTCTGTTTAAATTAGACAGGTAGGTGGGGAAATGTATTTTTGGGCTGTGTCCACACATACGCAGGTATTTTTTTTTAAATTGGGATTTTTCCTAGTTCGTTTTGAAAAATATGAAAATGAAAATGCAAAAAACGATCTCAAGTGCTGTCAAGAGCATGCCAGAGCAACAGGTGGCGATATAATCCAAACCATGAAGAAATGTTGTCCAAAGCCCTGGACGAAAGGCCAAAACGCATGGAAAAAGCTACATTTACCAAAATACCCATGGACGTGTAGATGTCGCCTGAGTTTGCTGTTTTTTGGTTGGATCACCTTATGGTTATGTTTCTGTTATTTGACCTTTGCCTGCCTTGAAGCTAACTCTTAACTCCTTAAATTGGTCGCATAGAAGACCAGTAGAGGGTAGTGATGTATGTCATAGACCAAACTCATCTTGTAGATATGAATTTTTAACTAATATGCAACACAGAATAGTCTGACAGATTCATAGAATCCCAGATGTTCTGTTAATGCAATGAGGAAATGCTGGAACGCTAAATCTGTAATAAGGACCAGTCCACAGATCACTCATGTGTGTTGCCTCGGTAGTTTCCCATTAAACATCCTGACTGGCAGGCGATTAAATGTAAGCATAATTCTGAACACATTTAATAGTTTTGTCATTATTAGACCTCCGTATGTCGTGTTTGCAGGAATCTCCATGAGAAGAAATGCTGAGTCAGCATTGGTGTGCCTGCACATACACTCATTTAGCACTTTATTAGGAACGCCTGTGCAATTTAATACAAAACATTACAAATAAAACTGTAAAAATTCACCAAGCTTCCACAGCTCCAGTTTTTAGTGATATTGTCAGAGAGCTGTTCGTAATCACTGGCCCACTCAGGTATACTAATTGGGGGAAAAAATATTAGAAACACCTACAACAACAATATAATGCCATCTAGTAGACCACCAACACACACTACAACCTCATTAATAAAACCAAATATCACCTTGAGTATTTTCCTCATAAATTTACTATTATCAAATATCTTTTTTCTCTGTGTTCATTGTAGTGTTATTTAAGGCTCCTTTTTCTAGTAATATTCAAACTGAATTTGCCAATATGTTTACATTAATAATGAATGAAAGGACTACATGCAATCTGACAGAGGCTGCTCGCAGTCACGAGATAACTGCAGCTTTGTGGATCTTGTCAGCCTTTTAGTTGGTTTACAGCAAAAAACTGGTGAGCATTTCCCAGGTGAACAGAAATTTAAGAGGGTTTCAGTGTGAGTGTGTGTTTGCGTGGTGGATGGATGGAGGAGACTTTTTTTTTTTTTATCACCCAGCATACTCAGAAAACGAGCATCATCACTTGGGTAAAATGTGTTCAGCTCCATTACACACAATGCACTGAGGCTGTGTTTGCTTTTTAATGCCAGCTTGTGCTTGTAAGGGAAAGAAACAATGCATACTACAGAGCAAGTTACCTTGTACTTTTGTATTATAATGTATGTGCATGATACCAACTGAATTCATGCTCGTACATGCATCAGCTGAGGCTTCTACATTGTTTTCAAACGCAAACATTTTCATTATAAAACAGTGCTTTAAAGTAAAAATGATCTCTCTCTAGATGAACATTTAATCTCCATCCATAATAATATGCCCAAAAAAGCCTATCACATGACCATTCAAGTGGTAAGCCAACATGGATGTGCAGTTCATAGAGTGGCTCTGAAAGCAAGTCCATCCCCACAGACTCCCATGTTTAAAATGTCCAACTTAGGATCATTAAAAAGCATGTTTACAGCCAGTAAACAGTACAGTATATGGATGGAGCTTGCTAACTAAGATTGCTGTGTGTTAGTTAATACCTTAACACTAACTCACTAATGCTGATGCTTCAGAACGCAGAGTCCAGAAACAAATAGGTGATGCCATGGAGACAATATTTCATATGCACTTTGTAGATAAAACAAAGAATTTAGCATTGCACAGATGGTAGCACAGACAATAAGGTCAGCAATGCATGTACTTCATCATCCGTGTTGAATTAACCAGTGGTAATCAAGACTGATGTCTGGAGTGGAGTGACAAATCGAGGAAGGACGTGTATAGTAGTGACTGATAAGACCATAAAGAAGCGGATGTGTCAAAAGGTGTCATCAGGTACAGGCTAAAACATAATCCTGGAGTTTTCAAACTAAAACACGGTGAGCTGGGCTTCCAAAAGTCTCTGCTTTATGTTTCCTAAAAACACGAGAGTAGTGTGGACTCTAGGTATGAAGCAATGTAGCAGTTGTAGGTTTTGTGGTAATGTAGCAGTTGTTCTCCACTTTAAAAGTAAAATACATGAGTGCTGATGCAGTGAACTCCACCATCGCAAAACTGCTTCATGTGTCTTTGACTGGCCATGTTTTAACAGAAAGGAGTGCTTCTATAGGGATTTGATGACTGTAATCACTCTAATTACATTGGATCACTAACCCCCAATTATACCCAGTCATTATTTAGCAAGCAGACCAGCTTTGTTCAAGGGAAAAAGGCGCTTGTGGCCACCATCCTCACAGCGAGTAACATGCCAGCCACGAGCTGGACAAATGCATTTCTGTATGCAGGCACTCTGGAGAGGTGCCTGTAAATCACCTTACTGACAAAACAAAACACTAGGTTCCTAATGAGCTTTTTTTTTTTTTTTTTTTTTTTTTAAAATTTGGGGGGG
>VUQI01002519.1:0-10005 GCA_015106735.1 Paratilapia polleni | reverse complement strand
AAACTTAGTTACAGCCCTTTCAGAAAGACATCTACTGTAATAACATTTATTCCCCACTGCAGTGCAATCCATTATTGTAAATTCAAAAGTTACTAAGAAATGATCAGATAAAAGAGGGTTTTCAGGGAATACAGTTAAATGTTCAGTCTCTATGCCATACGTCAGGACAAGATCCAGAGTGTGATTAAGGCAGTGAGTGGGCTCGAAGGTTTGCATTTAGAGTGATTACTCTGCATGCTGAATAAAGACATGACAAAACTTAATCTGTTCTTTCAACTGGATAGATAGATAGATAGATAGATAGATAGATAGATAGATAGATAGCTAGATAGATAAACTTTTTGTCCCTGTTCGGCTACCTCCAGTAGTCACGTGATTCGACGTCACATTCATTTCTGGTGTTTAGCGGTGCAGCTGGAAAATCAATTGCCTCTTTTATAACTTATTTGCTTGATTAAAATAACAACAATGGAAATTGGGACTGAAATCAGCAAGAAAATAAGAGTGAGTAACAGTATGGGTGGAATTAGAGGATTCTGTGTGGTTAACGTAAGCGTAACGGGGGCGCTGCAAGCTAACACTGTCTCGCTAGCTTAAATGTGTCAGGCGAGCCAAACTTATCGTTTTTATTTCCAGGGTCGAGGGTTTGTTACTTCACTTGATAATGTGTCCAGTAGGCAGCTTTTCAGAGTCGTTAACTTCTTTTCGATTTCGACAACTTCTTTAGTATATAATTCGGTGCTACGTTGGGTAACTCTTGGGTTGTTAATAAATGATAGCGTAGCTAGCATGCTATCCATGATTTGTTTAAATAACATCATTCGGTTGTACGTTTAATCTCTTCCAGGCTGCTATCAAAGGAAAACTTCAGGAGCTTGGTGCATACATTGGTAAGTGAATGAAATTCAGTGATTCCCTCTGGGACAGCAGCTACTTGGTTCTTTAACCTTACGTTGCACGATGTTTGTGCTTCTTTTTTTCTTATTTCCAGATGAAGAGCTCCCAGATTATATTATGGTGATGGTGGCAAATAAGAAAACCTCCCAACAGATGGCGGACGATCTCTCTCTTTTCCTCGGAAACAACACGATTAAATTCACAACCTGGTGCGATCTAATTAATATTGTGTGTTTATTTGTCTCCTTTTTAAAATATGAAAGAAAGATTTATCTTTTTGCCATAACTTTAGTTTGTTGGATCATTTTTAGGCTACACGGTGTTCTGGAGAAATTAAGATCTGTTGCAGCAGGTAAGCCTGCCTGCGTTTAATACATCTCTGCACTTTTTAACCATTAATGAGAAGTTTGGCATTTTTATGAACGTGTGCCTCATGAATTTAGTCTATCTTGTGTTTTCTTGGTTGTTTCAGAGCCTGCATCCCTCAAGCAGCTGCAGTCTGACAGTGGTACTGTGACTGGGAAGAGCCGATCATCTGTAGGTGAAAATGAGCGAGCAGAGGAATTAAAGGTGTTGACAGTGTCCAGCTCGCGCTCGGATAGGACTGAAGCTCGTGTGTCCAGCTCTGCACATGAAAGCAGGTACCTGATGCACTAGTGTCTTGGGGCTGCCCCCTAACAGATCGATTACAAGAGCCTTAGTGGGACTTGATCAGTCAAGGCCAGACATGTTTATACGACTGGTTCCTGCACTTATTAGCTAGGAATTATGTATGTCAGACCAGAAAGTCCAAAGCGTGAGATCATTTGATGATCCCTGCATCCTCTGCAGGCAAACATATGGCAATTGTTCAACGAACTCAAGCATGATTTATCATGACGTCTAAGTAGGCTAACCTTAGCAACTTAGCATATGGCTCAATCACATTAGAGTATAAATAGGACGGCGACCTCCTTCTGACTTCGAAAAATTGGTGGCGGCCCGGTGATGGCATTGAATGTTTTTTTCAACTGCAAGGCAGTTGCACAGGTCACCTGGTGGAAGGCAGCCTGTCCCCAAACATTCACAGTCAGACTCGGACCGACTGCAATCACTCAGATGGATTGGCGAAGGTTTTCAAGTAATTGCCGTGTAATTTATAAACACAGACAGATTGGCAACATGTCACAATTAATCTGAGTCAGCCTGCACCGATGAGTGCAATTGGTCTGTGATGAGCCTCTTTGCAATAGGGGACTCAATTCAACTGGTTGCCAGCTGCTTGTATTCTGGTTATATTCCTATGTAAAAACAAGGTTGCCCAGAGCCTGTGTCATCCTCAATTAAATCGCCTTCCTGCAGCAACTACGTCACTATTTGTGGAGGAATTTCGGAATTTCTGTTTCAAATGTATGAGGTTCTGGCTGGAATCTGAATGTAAGTAGTGAATGTGGATTTCTGTTTAATGTGAATTTCAAAATTAGTAAAGAACAAGTGTTAGATTTCATACAGCAAATATGATGCAGGGCAGTGTTATTGCTGTATTATCACAAACGGATTGCATATCATTGCCATCTCGACCCTATTCAGTCACAAACTGATGGTAGCCTGACTCCGTCTTATTGTTTTTTTTATTGCCTTCTTGACACACCAAAGTCACTTTAAAGATGACAACTGACTGCGAGTGGTTGCAGACCTGGTTCCTGTCGTCAAAGAAATCATTTCAAAAGCAGCAAGATCACAAGTTCAATGCACACAGTCGCAGTAATTTTGGGCGTGCTGTGGACTCCAGTTTTCCCTAATGTGACTGTAGCAATAGCCACTCGCTTTAACATTAGACAGCACATTCAGACTCGTTACCTCTTTGGCAGGTGCTGTTAATGGTGGCTCGCTTCTTCCGTGCGTTTGTAAAATTTATACTGTAAGAGGCTCACTATTACAGTTTCTTTATAATCTAAACCAGTGATAATGCTGTTACTTCTAACACTCTCAGCCCTGGAACACAAGACACGTTCTGATTTCCCCAAAAAAGTATATTTTTATGTAATGAAATTATTAAATGACTGATTACTACTAGAACTATCAAATACTATTCAACAAGAAAAGTCTTTGGTCAGGGCACATCTAGATGTTTCCCTTTATTTAAAAAAAAAAAACAAAAAAAACACACACAAATATTCTTTTGTTTGTTATCAGGAGGGGGACTTTGGAAAAGGGTTCCTCTCGGCTTTCCTCCAGTGTTAGGCTCCTCATGGAGCCGCTCCCTTCAGAGGCTGTTATTGACATCAAACCAGAAATGGACGATGACCTCATCGCTGACGAGCCTGTAGAAATCAGCACCAACCACAGTCGTACACACGGTGCAGCGAGTAGACACAGCGCTGAAATCTACAGACCTGGCCAGAGCCATTTCACATCAGTAAGCTCTGCGGAAGCATCCTCTCACACTAGGCAGCAGGACAGCAGAACCAGCAGAACCTCCAGAACTGGATCCAGCAAGGTATTCTGACAGTGCTTATCATGCTCACTTTCTGTTGATGGTGTGTTAGATAAGTATGGATAATGATCCATAGTAATAATGCCTTGCTTTCGCTGTTCAGCAAGAAGAGTTGTCACGGAAGCGGAAGGCGCCGGTAGCAAGTTCCGTCGTGCGAGTGAACCGAGGCACAGATGAGGACAGTGATGACATGGATGACGAGGATACCAACTACGGTGCCAGAGGCTTGTCCAGTAGAGTGTCCCTCCCCGCCAAACCAGAGCGGAAGTCAGTATTAACACTTCATATCTTATTAACATCAGGGTTTGGTTTATATTGTGTCCACAAAGGGGCAAGTCGGTTATCTTTTATCTGCTTTGTGGAATATTTTATTTATGGGGCTTTTGTAACTTCTGTGTACTCAAACCACAGGTGTGTCTTCTTTCAGTAAAGCTTAAGAAGTGAATCACAGATGATTGATATTCTATGCTAGGCTCTAACAGTTTTGTGGTTTGTATTGTTTCAGACCTACTCTCCCACCAGCCAAGCAAGCCAACAGAAATCTGATACTGAAAGCCATCTCTGAGGCACAGGACTCAATCACCAAAACTACTGCCTACCAAACAAGTGTGTTCCCACTGTTGTACATTTAACCACAAACATCCTGTAAGTTAACATGAACGGTTGTTGATGTTATCAGTATCTTGCACTGACCTTTCCCCACAGTACCACAGAGACAAACTGTTCCTGTGGCACCTCGTACTCGTCTGGCCAGCAGTGAGGAGATGACGGCAGCCATCCAGCTAGTCCAGGAGCACCTTCACAGCCTGGCCCCCCAGGTGCAGGCGTACACCGCCACAGATCTACCTCCTTCCAGAACACCTGGTATGTATAGTGTTTCACTAGGCTGTAACATCTTGAATGTCTTTATGGGAGATGAACAAATGTGCACAGCTTAAAACACCCAGTCGTCACTTTTGGTACTAGTTTTAATATCACTGTAGCGTCACATGATCTGATTAACTCAAAAGTATGTCTGTTGGCATCCTATGTCACCTGTCTTTTAGCTCAAAAGAACAGAAGACCACTAATATCTAATAGGCTGTTTGCTGATAGAAGCCACGTTAAAGTATATAATGAACTTTGCCTACGCTGGCAAACTGACATTGTTTTGTGCTGACTGAACCTAATTCCTGAAGTGCTGCTGTGTTATTTCAACTGAAATCAAAAGTTGGTCCATCTCCTGTTATTCTTTACAAAGATGGTTAGTATATGACAAAACTGTGTAATGTGCAGTAGAGCATAACAATGAAATAATACAATGATTTGACCATCGCAGGTAAATAAAGATTAAAAGTGTTACATTGTGGGCTTCTCTGAGTGCTCCTGTTTTTTTTAATTAATAATTAAGAATACTATTTGGTGTTGTTTTTGATCATCTGCTGCATATACTCAAATGTTTTATTGTTATTTTTCCTTCCAGCTCCAACCAGATCATTAGCATCGCGGCTTCAGTTGGAGACCAATGATAGAAGAGAGCAGAATGAATATGGTGAGTCTCAGACAGTTTAAATGATGTCCAAATGAAACTCCACACAAATTCTTCCCAAAGATGCTTGATATCTTTGGAATTTCTATTTACATATTTCCATTTGTTATGCATCTAGGTATGGAGGCCACTGCAGGCAGTGAAGTGAAGACATTTGATACGCGTTCCTTCATAATGAGTCGACCGCAAGTGGGAGAACCCCAAGCTGGAAATCAGCAGCAAGTCCTGTCTGCTCTACCACGCACCGTCCAAACCAGGTACACACACACACACACACACACATTATTCTACCTGTATGTTTTCTGACCTTTCCTTTTATACCTAAGCAGACATTTGTGCTGTTCCTGGATTGTCATTTTGTCCATTCTGCTTTGTGGATTTCTTACTTGCACTAGCAAAGAGAGAGGCGACACTGCCAGCCCGAAGTTCATAGTGACGTTAGATGGGGTACCGAGCCCGCTGGGTAACCTCGCGGACTGTGAAATCGAGCTGGACGAGGTAAGACCACCCACAAAGGTCACTCAGGCAGCCAGCCATGTCCACAGAGAGCCCCAAGTCAGCGTCCTTCAGAGGCTACAGGGAGGGGTCACATCAGAAGGTGAGTGGTCTCAGTGGAGTTATTAAACTGATATAAGTAACTTCATTTTTGCACTGTATTATAAAACACAGTTACAGTGTACTTGACTAAAACACAATTCTTTAATTTTTTATTCTCTCCTTTTACCTTTTGACAGATGAGATGATGGACACTGAAATGGCAGAGAATGCTGTTCCTCTGAAAAAACAAAAGGTCATGGAGCGCTGCAAGTTCTGGCCGGTATGTAAAAGTGGAGATGAGTGTCTGTACCATCACCCAACAACACAGTGCAAGTAAGTAACTCGTTAAAAACAGGGAAAATGATTGTTGAGGGGTTTTTATTACTTCCAGTTATAATTCATGATTTTTGTATGTTTTGTATTTTTCTTAAGAACTTTTCCCAACTGCAAGTTTGGGGATAAATGCCTTTTTGTGCATCCGAATTGTAAATACGATGCCAGATGTACAAAGCCAGACTGTCCCTTCACTCATGTGAGCCGCAGAAGCACGGCTGCTCCTCCTCCACCCAGACCAGGTACGCTCTCATAGCTCTTTACAATTAAACACTCACTGCTCAGCCTTTTTCCACCTAAATGCAGTTTTGAAACATGTCTCCTGGCTTTCCTTTGATCCATTTTATACTAGGCGCTGTTCACTTTCAAGATTCTGAGAAAACTGCATGAAAGTGATAAACAGCTTTCCAGCATTTGTGGATCCACTTCCAAGTTTTCTATAAGTGACCTCAAGTGGTGTCACATGAGCTCACTTGAGGACCACATGTTTTTTAAAAACAAAAAAACCCTTGGGGTGTGCAGAGAGAAAGTAATGACCAGTGATTACCAGACCTTTTTAGCCTACTTCACATCTCTGTTTAAGGTTAGCAGGTCAAGGATATATTGATACTTTACCACCCACTGATGTAAAACTCCTGAATCTCCAACCAGTTTACTTGTATTGTGCATAATAAAGTAGACCTACAGATCTTAGATCTTTGCCAGAGTAATCAACATGCATGTTATAGATTATCTGTCTATAAAGTTGGTTTCTGTTGGTAAGGTCTTACAAAGTCATGCACAGTAGAACTTTGCCAAGTGCAGTGAGCTGACTCTGCAGCTGACCTGCTGGTCTTTGCTCAGGCGTCTCATATTTACGTCAGTGGAAACCCCAAAGCTTTTTTTTTTTTTTTCTTTTAAATCTGATTAAGAAAGATAGGATGGGAACTTGCTGTTTCAGACTAAAGGAAAGTGTGTGTTCAGCTTATCGGGAAGAGGGTACAAAAGTATGAATACTCCCTGTGGGAGGACAGCCTTCAGAACTGGGTCACAGTGTACATCTGGTTAATATGTGTGTTCATCTCTGTTTTCTGGTATCAAACTGCTTTGTCATCTAAAGGAGAAAACATGGTTCTGCAGTGGTCCTACGCAGAGCCTACAGAGGCTGTTTACTGTCACCTGGGGGGCTGTGTCACAAACACCCGGTTTGTGGGCTACTCTTGCTTGTGCTGTTGGTCCTTGCCAGCCACAGAGAAGAGCAAAGTTATAACATACAAAGAACTGAAGTGAAGCAGTGTTTAAAAACAATGAAAAGTGTCCACTGCAGCTACCATCTGTACTTCTCATGCTGTATTTTTTTGATCTTTGATATTTTATCACATTTATCCCATTTGTGGGATTCGTGCCCCACTTTTCAAACGATCAGCATTAAGCCAACGCACAGCATCATCCAGGTCAAGCTGCGTGCTGCTGGTTTTTGGTTCCAAAAACCAGCAGCACGCAAGCAGGTTTCTGCAGGTTGCATTCCCTTCTGCGTAGGCTCCCTGCAGGCAAATACCTATGCAAACGGACACGATTGCGGTACCATATATTTGCCATAAGTCTCCTGAAGTTGCATTCCCGGACGAGTTAAAAACTCCTCAACCAGCCCAGAAAATAAGAAATACGTCGTTATTTATAATTCATCGAGATTAATTATTTTTACTTATTCTCAAAGACATTTAATCTTACACAAATACAAAATTTCCGAAGATAACTGATCAAAAATTGAGTGCTAGAAATGACAGATCTATAACAAGTTTGGTAAATAATGTGAAAACTGTAAGTAACGAGCTGAGCCCTCTAACAACTGTGACCTATATCCTAGTAAGTATAAAGGTAGGTGACCACCTGTGGTTAATTGTCATGCTATTGTAGACTAAATATGACTAAATTTGTTCACTCAGAACTCCACCACCACCCCATCAAATAATTATAGACCATTATCCTCAAATGCTGTGTGGCAATGTGTTGTGTAATTGTAGGAGTCACATATTTATAAATTATCATTCTCATCATAACATTTTCCAGTCTGTGTCTCAAATCTTGACTCTGTGTCCACAGCAGTGCAGCCAGTACAGCCTACCAGTGTGTGTCGCTTCTTCCCCGAGTGCAAGAAGATGGACTGTCCATTTTATCATCCCAAGGTAGAGACGCTGCCTGAAGGCTGTTTTAGTACAAAGTAGATTTATTGCTTTCAAATTCCCAGCAAATGTGAACTTTTATTTATTTTCTTCTCTTAACTACAGCCTTGTCGCTTCGCGGCGCAGTGTAAACGAGCCGGATGTACCTTCTACCACCCGACAACAGCCGTGCCTCCAAGGCATGCCCTGAAGTGGACAAAAGCACAGAGCAGGTGAACAGAGAGGGCTAATACCAACTCACTTAATAATGAATTGTTAGCATGTGGATAACAGTATCACTTGCATTACAAAAGGTGGTTTCAGTAGGGTAAAAGGAATGTTACACTAAAGACACAATTTAGTATTTAATTTAGCATTGTGTGTTTAATTTGATAATGTAAGAATGCCAGCATATTTTTGCACCTAATAATAAATACTGTTTTCCTCTCTCACAGCTAATAAAGCCCAGAGATTGTGACAGAAGCCCGATGGTCAACATGTGAAGTTGTGGAAGACGATCTTTGTCTGTGGACTGTCATTATTTCATTTACCTAATGTTTCATTTAGTTTTAATGTATTGTTTGCAGTGATTTTTAAGAAAATTCTTTTGTAAGTTGAGTTTTCGCAGATCATGCCCTGAAATTAATAAATACTCCGCAGTTAAGCAAACGCACACCTCGCCTCATTATTTTGCTCATGTTCTTTACAGTGTTACTTTACTGGGACATTGACCATGATCAGTTTTTAAATGACGCTATGGCAAAGTCAGTACGAGTGGTTGGGGGGTGTCATTGGCGCTTGTGTTTTCTAAAAGATCAGATGTAAGTCTTATGCAGTAGCATATACTGAAAACCATAAAAAGCTAACATATTGGACCTTTTCCTCCCTTAACAAAATTCTGTATGAGTGACTTTATTTATCAAGTCAGCATTTTTCTTTTTTTTTTTCACCTACAAACAGATCCAGTCAGACTGTTTAAGGGGCTGAGGAGCCTTCAACACAGAATCTGTATGCAATCCTTCTAAAATGGGGAAAATACAGCCACTTATTAACAGTCATTTAAATACAGAAATACAGTTAAATAACGACAACCTTTCAACGTACATTTGATAATATTTTGCGGACGTGTGTTTTTTGGACTGTTATATCAGGATGGAGGGGTACAGGTGGACTTGGGGGAAAAATTGTGATACTCTGAGATTAGTGTCTTTCTAATGTAAAATCAGTTCCTATAATTCTTTCACAAATTGCAGGAGACACTTGGACAGCAGTCTGGGAATCCATGGTCTAATCTGCTGAGTTGTGCTTATTCATATACAGATATCTGTTTAGAAAAACTACTCTGCTAGTAATTGTGCTTTCAATGTGACTTTTGGGAAACTGGAAGAAACAAAAGCCCATCTTACCAAATTTTATTAGAAACATAAGTAATGTCTCAAATTCAAACGCCTGTGGAGATATACTGTAATGTTATAAGGCGTAAAAATTGTATCTCAAAAAGGCATAAACAACTATATTTTCCCCAAGTCAGAGACGTTTGGATTCTGTATCACTGAGATAAATCCACGGACATTTGGGGCAAATTAAACTATCAGCTGCAGTTTTTTTTTCCACCTCTGCAGCGCGTTATGTGATGACGTCACCTCAGTCACAGTTAAAAGCTCTGTGAGTGAAGCTGCTTCTCGCCGGGTGCGGTGGCGCGCGCCTGTAATCCAAGCTACCGGGAGGCTGAGGCTGGCGGATCGTTTGAGCTCAGGAGCTCTGAGCTGCAGCGGACTATGCCGATCGGGTGTCCGCACTAAGTTCGGTATCGATATGGTGCTCCTGGGGGAGCCCGGGACCACCAGGTCGCCTAAGGAGGGGTGCACCGGCCCAGGTCGGACACGGAGCAGGTCAAAGCCCCCGTGCCGCTCAGTAGTGGGATCGCGCCTGTGAATAGACGCTGTAGTGCAGCCTGAGTAATACAGCGGGACCCAGTCTTTTTAAACTGCTGCCACAACACACACCACCATTATACCTGTCTTTACATCACACAGCACCTTCATCACCCCTTCTTTGTCTTCTTATTCCCGTCAAAAACACTCACAAACCTG
>VUQI01002517.1:0-12528 GCA_015106735.1 Paratilapia polleni | reverse complement strand
ACAAGGTTATCCTGGAAGAAAACTTGCTGCCTTCTGCTCTGACAATGTTCCCCAACTCTGAGGATTGGTTTTTCCAGCAGGACAATGCTCCATGCCACACAGCTAGGTCGATCAAGGTGTGGATGAAGGACCACCAGATCAAGACCTTGTCATGGCCAGCCCAATCTCCAGACCTGAACCCCATTGAAAACCTCTGGAATGTGATCAAGAAGAAGATGGATGGTCACAAGCCATCAAACAAAGCTGAGCTGCTTGAATTCTTGCGCAAATCAGGGTTATTCCACCAAATATTGATTTCTGCAAATAAATGCTCTAAATGAAAATATTTGTATTTGGAATTTGGGAGTTATGTTGTCAGTAGTTTATAAAATAAAACAAAAATGTTCATTTTACTGAAACATATACTTATAAATAAAGTCAGAGAAACTGATAATTTTGCAGTGGTCTCTTAATTTTTTCCAGAGCTGTGTGTGTGTATATATATGTGTGTGTGTGTATATGTGTGTGTGTGTATATGTGTGTGTGTGTATATGTGTGTGTGTGTGTGTATATATGTGTGTGTGTATATGTGTGTGTGTGTATATGTGTGTGTGTATATGTATATGTGTGTATGTATGTGTATGTATGTGTGTGTGTATGTTCGTCACATGTTCTGAATTGTTTGGGCGTCTTGTAGGTTTGTTTGTTCTGAATTGTTCTACAAAAAATGTTTTTTGTTTTTTTTACATTTTATTTTAAATGACAGTGCAAAATTTTCATAACCCGTTAACAGCCTCACACAGATAATTAGTTGTTTTAGTCCATATTAAAGGGAACTTAAGTTTTTAGAAGCAAAATATTCAGTTACTAACTTTCATAAATTAAAAGTACCAACTCCCATTTGTATGAGAATGTATGCCTGTATTTCTGTATGAATAATTATTATGAAGTTGTGTGCAGCTCAGTCAGAGGAAAAAAGTTATATGTTGCATTTGCAGACATGGAGCAATATAGTAACAGTGATGCAATAAAAACAGGCAGTATGCACGATCTATACTGACTGTTGAAAGAAAGCAAATATAATGTAATTATAATGATTATTAATAAATGCCCTGTCAGTACAGTGTCTTATCAGTTTTCACTTTTATAAATGCAGTGAAAGTCATATTTCATGACACAGCTGTGTGTACTTGCTCTTTGTGCAGATGGCAGCTGACTCCACAGACAAGAAGGATGCAGAATCCTCAGGGACCAAAGACCGAGAGAGGAAACGCAGCCGTTCACGAGACAGAGATCGTAAAGTCTCACCTTCACGCAAACGCCATCGCTCCCGTGAACGAAACCGCTCCAAATCCACTGAAAGGCAAGTCCCGCACCAGACTGACTTCTAGTTATTAATCTTGCTCTTGCTGTGTACTTGTTTTATCTTTTCCCACATGTCCAAGCTTAAGTTTGTCTGTTTCTATCTGATTTGTGTTATTATGCTAGAGATCGACGCATGAAAGACAAGGACAGAGACAAGGACCGAGACAGAGATAAGGACAGAGACAGGAGCCGTAAGGACAGAGACAGCCATCGACGCGATAAAGATCGCAGCAGGAGATCCAGGTATGTGACACGTTCTTTGGTCAACATTGTTAAACAAGGTTTTTAAGTAATAATTTTTGTAATTGTAAGTTGTGATGAATTCTTAAACCGTTTCTGTCATATTGGAGTTATTCTAGTATCTAAATTATAAACAGTGGTTGGAGTTAAATGCAAATATTGTCAGTGTACTATTTTTGACCAACACTACAGTCTTTCAGCCACTTTGATCACCTTCCCATCTCTGCTCTGTGCTCCCACTGACATGAATGCTGCCTTACTGTTTTGTAACAGTTGGTCTTGTTACAAAATAGTAACAACACCAACAGTTAGCAATGAGTTTTTGGAAGTTTCTGGATTCATTATTAAAAATAATCTTTGTTTATCTTAAACTGGGTCTTGGTGCAGCCCAGCCCTCTGTCTAAAATAAGCTGTTTTAACTCCTCTCCCTTTTAAGCCATCTTTCAGCTGAGATGTCTCATTTTGCTAACTACACTCTTATCAAACACTTGAATGTTTGGATTATAATGAACATTTCAGCTAAATTTCTGTTTCTCTGTATTTCAATTTTTTGTCATTTATAGAAGCGCTTCCCCGAAGTCAAAGGATGGCAAGATAAAGAAAGAGAAGGATATAAAAGGAGAAGAGGAGGAGGATGAAAAAAAGAAGAAGGAAAAGGTATGAATCTGGTTTGATGTTTGTATAACTTTAAATTGTATCTTCGGTTCTTATTTTGGGTGCATTAACCTGTGCTGTCGTTCAGGTCCAGCCACTGTCTTTGGAAGAGCTTCTGGCCAAGAAGAAGGCAGAGGAGGAAGCAGAGGCAAAGGTGAGAATTTCCCTTTTTCTTTTTTCTCTTCAACTTGAGGTTGTTCTTTTCCTTAAATTCTTTTTTATTTTGTCTTTTTCAGCCCAAGTTCCTGTCAAAAGCGGACCGAGAAGCAGAGGCTCTGAAGCGCAGGGAGCAAGAGGTAGAAGAGAGGAGGCGGCTGTTGGAAGATGAGAGAAAGAAGAGAAGGGTGTTTCAGGACATGGGGAGAAAAATGCTGGGTGTGTTTCGGCCTCTAATGCTTAAACAGTTTGCATTTGGTTAAATGATAGAAACGTGTTGATAACGACTGAGACTATTTGTTACAGAGGACCCTCAGGAACGGGAGAGACGAGAGCGAAGGGAGCGAATGGAGCGAGAGAACAACGGGAATGAAGACGATGATGAACGACAGAAGCTCAGAGAGGAGAAGGATAAAGGCAAAGAACTTCAGGCCATCAAGGTTAGTCTCAAGAGAAAGAGTTAAGTACAGTTTTACTACTGTTTATACGTGCTGCTGACATCTTGGATTGCAAAGTTTGGTTGGTTTCTGTGACTTCTTCAACTTGAGGGGGCATTTCAGCTGAAAAATCTGACTGGGAAGTCAGAAATCCAAACTTTCCACTTTAAATGGAACCCTTCAAATAGAATAATTCCTCCTTCTTCCATTTTTGGTGATTAATGGTGGTTGACAAACACAATGGCTTCACCCTCGGGCAGTAGTAGGGTCTTGGTTACTACTGATCACTGGTTTAAAAACAAGGGAAAATGTGAGAGAAGAACTAGTGCCATAAACTAACTTTTTAAAATATGTAATTAAAAAAATGTAAAGCACAAACAAAATGTTTGTTGACATTCTGCAGAAAGCCTGTGGCAGCTGCAAACATTAACTGTGAAAATGCTGACCTTCAGTTCTCAAAAGATGATCCACTATGCAAAAACTTTGCAAGAATGCGTTGTTATTCTTATTTACAGATTCTTTACATTGAATTGCACCAAAACAGATTTTAAATATTTAATTACAGCAAAAACAGAGTAGAAAATAAAGCAACCAAAATTGCTTAAATGATGATAAGATTTAAAAAAAAAAGATGAAAAACGTACGATAAAAAAGGTGAAGGCGTTTCTTGTAGGAATTCACAGAATATGCCCACTGGTGTTTACAAACAATGTGATTTTTTTACAGGAGCGTTATCTTGGTGGGATCAAAAAACGGCGACGAACTCGTCACCTGAATGACAGGAAGTTTGTGTTCGAGTGGGATGCTTCTGAAGACACTTCAGTCGACTACAACCCGATGTGAGTGGACTGCGAGCACAAAATACACCCATTGATCAGGTCTTTGTATTTCCTGACTAAACTCTACGATCTGTCTTTCAGTTACAAAGAAAAGCATCAGGTACACCTGTACGGACGAGGCTTCATCGCTGGCATCGACTTAAAGCAGCAAAAAAGGGAGCAGTCACGTTTCTATGGTGACCTGATGGAGAAAAGGCGCACCTTGGAAGAGAAGGAGCAGGAGGAGTGAGTACAACTGTGTAAAAGCATATACTCTAATCCAGAGAGCTGAGATTATATAAAAGTTGGCATGCTCATTTGCAACTTAATGTTTTTTGTTTTTTTTTTTGTATTTGACTGTACTTGAGTATCTTTGCATGATTTGACACAGTTTAAAATAACTTCATTATAGTCAGTTAAACAGGAGAAAAAAATTAGTTGAAGCTGAAGACAACACTAGACACAAAATCAGGGGTTTTTTTTTCTGGCTCAGAAGACACTTTTGGGGGTGGTGATGACACACATAAGGCCTCAGTCATACAGGCCTAGGGAGGTCGCTAGGTAAAAGTGTGTATTCCCTGGCTGGTTGGCAAGTGGTTGCTGGAGGTTGCTGACTGTCGCTGGGTGAAATCAGTTGTAAAGAGGATGTTGCGCCAAAAACCTCCTTGTGATTGCTTTGGTTGCTAGAATATTGCTGACAGGTGTCTAGGCCTGCATGAATGGGGCCTTAGCAACTGATTTCACAGCAACCTCCAGCAACTACTTGCCAGCTGGTTGGGGAGTACAAATTTTTCCCTTGCCGACCGGTGGTCGCCATGGGGCTACCAACTGCTCTCTACGCCTGTGTGACTGAGGCCTAAGCACGACTGTGTTACCTTACTTAACAGAGGTTTATGCATCTACAACAATATAATCTGGCGTTGTGTGAGTCCAATGTTATGCACGATGCAAAGTGCCACACATTTAAGTGACATTTAAAATGATTTGTTTACTGAAGATTGGGATTAGCAGTTTCAAATGGCTCTTAAATACACGCACAAACATTATGCATACACTACAATATGTAACCTCGTCTATTGGATTTTCCTCAGTCTAGACTGTCTGAGTGATTTCTTACTTTTAGGCTAGTTGGTTAGTCTGTATTATCATTTTTTAGTCTATTTTTAATAAAACTAACAGCAAAGTGGAAAATCTGTCTAAAATCATCTTGTGTTTGTATAAATTGCATAAATGGAAAATTGTCCAGTGTCCATAGTTTCTCCTTCTACTTCCCTCCAACTCCTCATCTAATCTTTGCTCTTTACCTCCCCTCAGGACAAGACTGAAGAAGATGCGTAAGAAGGAAGCCAAGCAGCGCTGGGACGACAGGCACTGGTCTCAGAAGAAGCTGGACGAGATGACGGACAGAGACTGGCGAATCTTCAGAGAGGATTACAGCATCACCACCAAGGGAGGAAAAATCCCGAACCCCATCAGGAACTGGAAGGAGTACCCGCTGCCTGCACACATTCTGGAGGTCATCGACAAATGCGGCTACAAGGTCAGCTGGTGTGCATGTTATTTGGTTTGGTGTTTGTTAATGTTCAGTCAAAGAGCTGAACTTAATTTGTTTTTATCTTCCTTTCCTGTTTAACTGTTTACTGATTTTTTTTTTTTTCGCTGTGTTGAATTCATTTTCCTGTAATGACTTTTCCTCTCTAGGATCCGACTCCGATTCAGAGGCAGGCCATTCCCATTGGTTTACAGAACCGTGACATCATTGGTGTGGCTGAGACCGGTAGCGGTAAAACTGCTGCTTTCCTGATTCCGCTGCTGGTCTGGATCACCACCCTGCCAAAGATTGACAGGTAACATTGCTTAAGCAGCAATAATCTCATAATATCCCGCTCTGCATTTGAACTGTCTTACTGTACTTCTAGTATCTCTCACATTACTGTCCTCACTCTGTGACTGGATGCAGAATCGAAGACTCGGACCAGGGTCCTTATGCTGTGATCTTGGCGCCAACTCGTGAGTTGGCACAGCAGATTGAGGAGGAAACCATAAAGTTTGGTAAACCTCTTGGCATCCGAACAGTGGCTGTAATTGGAGGAATCTCCAGAGAGGACCAAGGCTTCCGACTCAGGATGGGCTGTGAGGTAAGACAGGGCTCAGCATAACCAATAAACTTGGGCCAATAAGAAAGTATGTTGGTCAAGTGATGGCATTTTCACCTGTGAAGCAAACTGGCTCAAGCAACCCTCACTAAGAAGTAGTTTTTTCTTGCTTTCAGTATTTTTACATCAGAGGAAGCACATGAGGCTAACCAAATAAAGTGGGTGCTCTAAGTGTCATGGAAAACACAAGAGAAAGGTGAAGATGGTGGTGCAGGGCTCAAAGTAGTATTTCACTCACATTTGTGACTAAAAACAGAAGTGTGCAGACTGTAAAATGTATATGGGAGCAGGTGTATGAATATAAAGTATTACAAGATTCAGCCCAGGTAGTCTCAGTTTTCTCAACAAAAAGGTTGGTAAGACGACAGCAGTGAAGATGATGCTGTCATCACGGGTGTAGTTTATGATGGAGCTGCAGCAGCCTCTCCTCTCTGATACACACAGTGAGCAGGAAAGAGGTGGTGCTGTGAACAAGAAAATGAATTAGAGGTGAAGTGAGGGGAACAAAAGATTTTCTGGAGTTAATATCAGCAGTGCTTGCTACTGTAATCATAATCAAAACCTTCACAGGTAACAAGCCTATAAGAGTCTTTTTTCACACCACCTGTTCAGCACGCAGAAAAGCAAACTTTTCACCTGCTCCCATCCATTGCTGTGTTAGACGGCAACAGTGCTACTGAATTAAAAACAAGCTGAAACAAAAGCTGTCTGTATGCAGACAAACTGCTTGTTTTGTTTGCCGCTAACTTTAAACTTTGGCAGATTTCTTGTAAACTTTGCTGCAGGCTGACATCAGCAGAGTTTATTTAATCTGTGTGGGTAATTACACTCTTGATTCATCGTCTTTGTAACAAACCGTTTTCATTCTTCATTACAGTCTACACCAGTCAGACCTAAATGGGAACACACAGATATAATACACTCATACTTAGCTTTGTGTTTGGAAGTTTTTTCACCGTAAAGTAATCCGTTGATAGCTTTGAGCACATGCATGGGGATCGACTGAAAACAGAATCTGCCAATGGACAAATTAAACACGACTTAATTTGTGCACATTTTCCAAATCATAAATCAATTTTTAAAAAAGGCTAAAAGATGCAGCTAGTTGTGGGCTAGCTCACCGAATCCATGGAAACATATTTCCCACTGGTGCCCCTCCAAAGTGTGATCAGGATGGTGCTACAAAAATAAAAGAGTTAATAGCAGTTATTTTAAAACGCATATCGGCAGCACCACAAACTGCATCCTTCAAACTGTTGAATCATCTGCTTCTTAAACGGGTTGTTCTGTATAAAATCAACCAAACCAATCAAAAGTTCCCACCTGATCCTCTCAGAACCGGCTGATTTTTTTTCTTTTTATGTACAATAACTTTATTATATTTAGTGAAGTCATGCAAAATTTTACCTTCATACTATATTTTCCGAATTACTTGAAGTACATAAGGGTGGGTCCAAATTTGACACTTTTTAATTTGTGTTATTTTTCTCCAGCCTTTTTAAGCCCTCATAGCTTCAAACCAAAATTTTATTGTTCAAATTTTTTTTTTTTTTTCTATAACCAACTTTGAGCATCAGTGTCATGGGATATATCATAGTTTCAATAGCAAAAGTGCACCAGTTTAATGTCTATAAACTATAAATTATAAACTGGCAGCTAAGTGTACAGTTTGCCGTGTGTTGAAAACCCGAGTGCATACAGGCAACAAAAACTCAAATAATCTTGCAATTTGCATAAGCCTATTCTTATTTATTGAAACGTTTTCCTTGAACATGTATTTTGTAAGCTAAAAATCTAAATTTATGCCATTTGCGAGCTTCCCAAGTTATTCTGAAGATAAGAGAGCAATCTTCTCTGAAAATGGTGTGTGTTTTATACATGACATCCATATGCCTCATTATGACATGTAGTGACTCTACAATGGGACCGAAGAAAGAGGAAAAAGGTATAAATGGTGGTTAAAAACGGTTCACGTGACTGAGTCTTAGCTGCTGTTAGCAGTGTAGATACGCGCAGACTTTCCGTACAGTGTTTCTTGGCGGGAAGTCAGTGCGGCCTTTAATCTACAAGCTGCATTTATTCAGCTGTATGTTTGTTTTCCTCATCTAACAGATTGTGATTGCCACCCCTGGGCGTCTGATCGATGTGCTGGAGAACCGCTACCTGGTCCTGGGCCGCTGCACCTACGTGGTCCTTGATGAGGCCGATCGTATGATTGACATGGGCTTCGAGCCCGACGTCCAAAAGATTCTGGAGTACATCCCAGTGACCAATCAGAAACCAGACACCGACGAAGCAGAGGACCCTGAGAAAATGACGATGAACTTTGAATCTGGGAAACATAAATACAGACAAGTATGTTTAACTTCATGAGCTGGTCTCTTCTGAAGGCACTAGGTGATTATCTGACGACTGTTTTCACTGACTGTGTGTTTGATTGCGCCGTGCAGACGGTCATGTTCACAGCTACGATGCCTCCCGCTGTGGAGAGACTGGCCAGGAGCTATCTGAGACGTCCTGCTGTGGTGTACATCGGCTCTGCTGGAAAGCCTCACGAGAGAGTCGAACAGAAGGTCCTGCTGATGTCAGAAGGAGAGAAGAGGTGAGATGGGTGCAAACATTTATCTTAAACCCCAAAAACCCCACTTACGCCAAAGTGCTAAATGTTTTTGTAAATGTTTTGTGCTTTGTAGGAAGAAGCTGCTTGAGGTTTTGGCGCATGGCTTCGAGCCTCCCATCATCATCTTCGTCAACCAGAAGAAGGGTTGCGACGTGTTGGCCAAGTCTCTGGAGAAGATGGGGGTAAGTCACTGTACACTAGACCACAACGTTCCTCAGTTTGGGGTCACAATTTACAGGCTTCATGCTTTTGAAAAATGAACAAACATGTAGTTAATGGAAATGTTGCTACTTTATTTATTACTGAAATATCTCAACAAATATTCGATTGATTGCCTTAAAATTATACTCAGATATTTAAGGTCACAAGAGAATTAATCCTAGAAATCTTTGGGTTCTTCTAAATCTTCTTCTGGTGCCACCAGTAGATCATTTTTGATTGTCATGTTCTTCTGACAATATAGCAAACTCAGTTGGGCCAAAACAATAAAACCATTGCATTTAAAACCCAAAAAACCCACACATTTTAGTTTTAGTGTAAAGAAGTAATTTTGAAAATATTCACATTTAACAAACCACGATTTCATAAATAGATGATCAACAGCCTGAGTTTTCTTAAGAAAACTAAGTGCATTGTCAACAGTATGTCTGTTTTTCCAGGTTCAGTCAGTCATTACAGTTTACAGATTATGGTGTAGTAATGTTACAAACAGCAATACAGTATTGAAAAAACTGAATTATTAATAAGAATATTGCAGTTTATTGCTGACTGATTTTTGGCCTGTGGGCACCCCTGCCTAACGTGTTGGTGAAACCAGAGTTTTCCTCCAGTGCCATCATGAGACTTTGTGTGAAAAGCATCGACTGTATATAAAAGATGGATGTAGCCACGGTGACATCACCCACTGATTTCTGCACTCTGCATTTTGAAGCCTTCACATCAGTCGTTTGGCTGCTGCTGTTTTGGGGTTGTTTTTTCTTTTTTGGAGTCCAGAAGTGACCCTATATAAACAGGAGTGTGGAGTGTTAAGTTATCAGCCGGTCCTAACAAGCTTGTTTTGCAAGCTGTGTTCATAAACTGTACGGGTGCAACACACATATCTGCTCATTAGTGCCAAGTAACAAACTAATAAAATACTAGAATATCATTCACCAACACTGAAGCACAAATGTCTTGGATGTTCTGCACCTCACAGCAATCCATAATATCTGTCAGATAATTTCATTAAAATGCCCCAAAAGGTGCCAAAAGTACACACAAGGTCCAGAGGTTCAGTTAAAGCAAATGTAGCGTGCACCAGACTGCACTGGCTACAGCTGCCTGTGCTACATGGACTGGTACTATATCGTAGTGTATATATAGTTGAGCTAGTACTCAAAGCACTTTTTACTACAAGCTACAGGCACCCATTCACACACGTGGTCATACAGCGTTTCATTCTATGCCTTAGGCGCTTTCTAACTATCAGACTGGGGGAGCTGGGGAATTGAACCAAATACCTTTCGATTGGTAGATGATCCGCTCTACCTTACGAGCCACAGTGTCCACACACCTGTCAGTCAAAGCAGCCACGCTCCGAACTTTAGTAACCAGTATTCAGATTGATGAGTTATCAACAAATTCACCCACCATACAATTTTTATGAAGGGGGAAATTAGCTCTAGAACCCAAAACCCATTTTTTTTGTACCAGGCTGTAAACATACTTGTTAGTGCTGTTCAAAGTGAAAGTCTAAATTTGTGAAAAACTGACATGGCATTCCCCTGAGCCTTAGGTGTACTCTGTGTTCAATACTAATTAATGTTAAATAACATGTCATCATTCATTCAAAACACCACCTTTCTGTCTTAGTTAAATTTGTTAAATATGTTAACCTGTTATCAAAAATTTACAGCAAATGCCAGTAAATTTTGTTTTAATATCCTGGAAGTTAAGCTGATTTCCTAAAATTCTGAAAATATTCAGTAACGTTTAACCTCCACTGCTCCTCCTTCTCACAGTACAATGCTTGCACGCTACACGGTGGCAAAGGCCAGGAGCAGAGAGAGTTTGCACTCTCCAATCTCAAGGCGGGAGCCAAAGATATCCTGGTGGCCACAGACGTTGCTGGTCGAGGTATTGATATCCAGGACGTCTCCATGGTCATTAACTACGACATGGCAAAGAATATTGAAGGTAAGACGCCCCTATGTGGTGTGCAGTGTCTCTTTATTGACTGGAATTTCATTTTATTTGTTGGAAAGTCTGAATGAATGGATTCATTGTGTAATCGTTTCACTCTTCCTCCTCCTGCAGATTACATCCATCGTATCGGCCGTACAGGTCGTGCTGGTAAGAGTGGTGTGGCCATGACTTTCCTCACTAAAGAGGACTCAGCGGTCTTTTACGACCTGAAGCAGGCCATCCTCGAGAGCCCCGTCTCTACCTGTCCTCCAGAGCTGGCAAACCACCCAGATGCTCAGCACAAACCTGGAACCATCCTGACCAAGAAGAGGCGCGAGGAGACCATCTTTGCCTAAAATGACCTTTATAAGTGGGGGAGTGGGGGGGGTGGTGCAGCAGCAACTGTTTTATTTCGCTCTTTTACATTCAGGATCTGCTCTCCAGGTTATTCACACACATTTCTTTTGTTCTTTCTCACCTTGTTTTTGTGTTGTCATCCCATCTGTGCATACAGAAGGACACATTAACTGGTGCAGAAATCATCAGCGCACTGGTTCTCATCAGTGTGGGTGGATTTTAAGATAGCTTTGTTTTGCATCTGTAAACCAGAGCCAGGATCAGTGAGCAGGACCCCGATCTGATCTGCACTGTATAAATACCAAATGTGATACAGAGCAGGCAGGATGCATGTAGATGAGTAGTAAGTGCTATGTTTTTAGTCATTTTCTGTCACCATAATTTGAGTTTTCTGTGTGAGAAACTATTACCAGAATTTTCACCTGTTTTCTTTGCTTCAGATGCATCCTTTGACTAAAATGCAGTCAGCTGTTTTAAATATATGATGTGACTACAGCAAATTTGAGTGACATCTGTTAACTGTTTTTCTCTTGTGATAGTTTTGTGCTGCAAAAGAGGAAACTTGAAGCACCTGTGTATTAAATTGCACAAGAAATGTGGAGTTTCACACAGAGTATTGTTTCTTTTCATGCCAGTATCACTACAAGAGTAGACCATCAGACTGTCTCATTACTCAGACTGCACATCCCCGACTCCTTTCATTGCTTTTTTTCTTCCTTGCATCTTTAGACACTCCCACTAGAGTTTTTTTTTTTTTTAATCTTTATTTAACCAGGAAGAAACTCTTTGCGAGAGTGCCCTGAGCCCACATTGGCAGCATTAATGTAGCATGTTCTTCGATGGAGAGAACCAGGGAAAACACCATGCTGTTTCATGTTCACGTCTTACTAGGACACTTAACTATCAAGTGACCAGCACGGCAACTAAATTGACTGAGTAGTGTCTTTTATAATCCCATTATATTTTACACAGGAAAGCTTTTTTTATGGCTCCATTTGTGTTTATCATATCTATAATATGTGTGTTTTTCTATGACAGATATTGGAAAATAGTCTTATATAATTAATTATGGTTCTCAATCATTTTTATGCAAAAGGGGTTAGGATTAGCCCCAAGGCTTCTGCAGCAGTAAATCTTGCTACTGTAGGTCTGTTCGCTGTCGTTCACTGCAAAACATCAAAATGTAGTGGTTTAAAGTGGAAGAATAAAATCAAGTCCTGTAACGTCAAAAAGCTTTCCATTAACCTTGCCACCACAAGGGGCCAATTCCTGTAAAACTATGAAAAGTTGTACAAGTTGATTTTTTTTTTTTACGATTAAAACAAAACAGCAGATGTAAATATACAGCTGGGAAGGTCAGCTCCACTAACCTTAGGTCACTTCGGTCAAGGTTAGTGGATTTGCTTTCAGAATATCAGCTGTGGGCAAAAAGCATCTAATGGCACCAAACCTGAGCTTTGTCTAATGGAAGGTGTTTTTTTTTTTTTTGTTTTTTTTTAGACAAAGTGAAACCTGATGATGGGGTCACTGAAGTGATAATTTACTTCAAAGGCAAATTTATGCACTTTTTTTTTTTTATTTTA
>VUQI01002512.1:58312-72822 GCA_015106735.1 Paratilapia polleni | reverse complement strand
TAACGTTTATGCCACAGCTGCCCTAAATTAACAGTACTGGTAATTACCAAAATCCTTTTTTATGTTTATGTAATGGTTAATCCACCAGTATGCACAAGCTCTTTAATTGAAATGATAATTTTAAATGATAAAATATAATTAGTTGTTATCCGTGAATTTTCGATTTTACTGTTCAACAAAAAAAGCAGAAAACAATAGTAAAGCACATTATTATTTTTTGATTAAGATGCCAAATTACAGTTATTTACTTGCATTCCTGAATAGAAAAATGTGTTTTAGTGGTTGAATGTTACGCTTGATTAATTTCTGACTACTCAGAGAAGTCTACTGTGCCGGTTCAAATTTGGGTATAAAAATGTGAATTCAGGTTGAAATTCCTCAGTCCTGTTCAAAATGGTAAAACATTGAGAACTCACTGAAAAGGAAAGAGTCCATATTAAAGCACTTTGTGATGCTGGATGGTCTTTCTCATTTTTATGACAGGTGGTCTAATAAATTTGTTAAGCACCGTACATGAAGGAAGCAATCCAGTGTAGCATTTATTCATTCAACTTCAAATACATGTATGCTCTGTATGCACATATGCTGTACACATAACAGTTATTCAGAGCTCAGCAGTGATGACCTACTTCAGCTGGATTTTATTTGTTGTTTGCTTTAGCAAACAGTCCCTCAGTCCACTCCTCTGTCTGAAAATACACTGTTTGAATCCCTAAAGGACGGATTAGATTTGCTTTTAGGTATCAGGGTATAAATGTTATGTTCAATATCAAAGCACAGACACCCCAACAAATCAACTAAGCCAGAAGATGAGTGTAAAGTTCTTTGAGAATTTGCTATAAAATTAAAACAAAAACTGTGTTGACATTAACACAAGTACGTGGTATGTGGTTTGTTTTTACCAGACCAGATACAGTTTTGGGACATGCTGTCAGTGGGATCAAAGCCTCGTTTCCTGTATCTGTCCTAAGAGCAGGTTTGTACACACAGATATGAGAGCTCAGCTGCACTGGGCACCGCTACAACTAAGTCTGGAATTAAAATGCCACAAACATATCATCCAATGTATTTGGAGGCTTGACGACAGCAAAATTATTAACTTTAAAAGTAGTCATCACCACATTCCCTGTGACTACACACAACCTAACCTCAAACCCAGTTAACAACTGTCCATGTTGCTACGCCACCCGACAATCTGACTACATGTATTCTAAACAGAGGAGTTTTCATGATTGATAACAACATAAAACACACTATTCTGGGTGAGCCACATAACTCTTGTCGTTGCAGGTCTTTGAATTCTTGACAAAGCTTTTTCTAAATTATGTTCTCATGTGTGTGGAATGCCAGTGTTTACAGAAGAGACAGGGAGAGGGTGCACACATGGACACGTCTGCCCTCATCAAGCCTGCTTGGGAGTGGACGTCTATCAGTTCAGAAGTCAGCGACTTGCACAAGTCACCCATTCTTCATTTAATTCTCTCTGACAGGTCCAGGCTCTGTCTCTTCTCTGCAGTATTTACAGCGGTGGAATCTGTTTATGTCACACAGATGTAAATGTTTATACTTGATGAACACTGGCTGAGTTTTTACAGTCTGAAAAGATGTGTACGGTTTTGAATGTGTGGAAATAGTTTAGCTTAATTTACTGTCATCATTAGGAATGTGAGACCTGTCTCAGACACCAGTTATTGCTTTTAAAGCATGGTGCCAGGTTTACATGTTTAATCGTGGTCTGTTTGTAGTGCCAAATCCAGCAGCGTCCTTGTTAGGCTCTCGTTTGCAAATGCCAGCTGATGTGGAATAAATTGGGTGTTTTTTAGTTTTTTTGTTTTATTTTTTTTTTTTATTTCACACAAGAATAACTTTCTTAGCAAGTTTTTCTGCCACTACACAGTCAAAAAAAATCTGTTTTGTGGAATTTTGGAAACAACAAAGTTAATGATATGTGGTATTTAATGGTTAAAATTATACATAAGGGAGCATGATGATCATAATGGTGAACTGTACACATTGTTATTTTTTGGTGAAAGAGAATAGAGGCAAAAGCAGCTTTAGGCAGAGCACTGCAGTCTTAATTTGTTAAAGTCATTGTCCTGAGCTCTTTTCAGAAGGCGAGCTATTTATCATTTAGGCGGCCGTTATTTTTAATGAGTCTGTTATCATTCATTTTAGGGCATCCCACCTTTCCTTGACACGGATAGTATTTCTTTTTATATAGGACATAGGATTTATGTCTCCCTCTCCTATCAGCCTCTCTTCCTCTCTTCCCTGGCTGGGAGCTGTCGGCTTGATGGCAGTTTGGGAAGGTGCTGTGGTGCACATACCAGGGCCATAGGGCTCATAGAGCTCAAACTATATCTCGCCTTTGTGAAATCACTTATACAACAGAATATATGGACATAATATGGCCTTATGCTTGCCTATTATGTTTTTACAGAAGGTGTCAGCTGGTGCTTCAGCAGAGAACATGAAACACTTTTCAGTTTTGAAACTAATTTTGGAGGTTGGATGTGGAAATAAAAACGTTGGAAAGCCACAAATCAACAACTCTAGACTGTTAAGAGATGCACCTGTAGCCTAATACCTAATATTGCCTTTATGAATGAATTTTGAGGTTTTAGATTCAAATCATGAGTCACCTGTTAAATACTGACAAATACAATACTTACAGAGGGTCACAGTGGCAACAAATATCTATTTTTCATTCAGTGGATTGTAAATAAAAATCCATTTAACACTCAATGCTACCTTGTGAAGATTTTATAAATGAAAGAATGATTTTAATTATTTATATCTACAAAATATCATGAACAACCAGTCCATAGAACACCAAACCTAAGGAGGTATTCAGACATAAAACAATCCTGTGTTTTTTGCTGTTTTTTTTTTTTTTCATACATTCAAGGAAGTCAAGCCGAAGTAAAACATCAATAAATTTCAAGGCTTATCAGATGTCAAAACAACACACCGCAGTTTATAATACTTGAAGACTGGATATTATAACTCTGGAAAGTTACTCTGCTGGAAATGTTTTTTTTTTTTCTTTCAGTCATCTAGCCAGAATGTGGGCTTGCACATATGCGATAGGCCAATGGTGTGCTCCACCAGATGATATTACATTGCACTAGGACCCCACTGCATCACAGTTTGTTTTTTCTTTGCATGAATAATATTAGTCCGAATATGAAGTGCAAACTATCTGGAGAAATAGTCACTTTTCTGGAGCCATCCAGTTTCTTAATTATTAACACCTATATGTACCCATACCTATATGTTAAATGCTTACATTTGCACATGGAAAATCACCACATAAACATGAGGTATGATAAAATAATATATCTTTGGAGTACTACTTGTTCTCTGCAGATGTCTCAACACTTTCTGATGCTGTTATTTTCTGCCCTCAGCTCTTTTGATCTATGACCTTAGTAAACACTTTCTTGATGGGTTTATGATCTCAGTTGCTAGTTTCAAGTTTTACTGAATACAACATGATGGCAATTTTGTAAATTATGGTCACCATTACAGTCAAAAAGGACAATAAAGCAAAGTATACTTTAAGGTGGACCTTTCTTGTGATTGACAAGTCGCTCCCATATATGCATGCAATGCTCCTTGGTTTATCAGTCAGATCATCTGGTTTAAGTAAAATGGTGAAGGCCAAAATGCTGAGGTCAAGGTTTCACAACAAGATTTCAAAAGACTTTGTATACAGTCTATGGTCTGATCATAATGATAACATCAAAAAACCCTGATGAGGGTGCCTCCAAATGGCAACCCTTAGGAATGAAAAATGAATCCAACATGTAAGTGCCAAAAGCTACAGTTCCTCAAATGGCTATTTGGGGCTGGCTTCAAAAATGAGCCTGAACCATGTCCAGGATGGCACCCTGGATTGCTTTGTAAAGAGCTACAGACAAGGAGGACATAATTTTTGGTTCCACTGTGTTGCAGGTCATTAAGAATGGATCACACCACTGGAGAAGTTTGCTGAACTGTTATTTTCATCCAAGCCACCAAGCTATCATTTTTACAACCTTCTTACTGATAAGGACATTACCTCTGACCTGCCACACCACACTGAAGTAAGGTGGTTAAGCCAAGACATGTGTGACAAGTTTCTTGAAATTACAACTGTAGTGTTTTTTTAATGATAGCAGACTGACTTGAAAACCTGAGAGATACTGCTGAAATTGCACCCTTTTTTTCTTAAGGCCGCTGTCTTAAGGTGTTTATCATCTCTTGTGTAAACTGATGGGTTATTTAACATGAATGCTCTAGTTATGCTATTATATTTACATTTCTAAAAAAAGGGAAACATTAGGTTTTGTTTTTTGGTTTGTTTTTACAGGTCATTTATATGATGGATTTATTAGTTTGGCCGGTTTGAGATCAAATTGGGCTCAAAGCGGCCCTTGTTCTAAGGAGCAGGCTGTTTGGTATCTCCAGAATGTACACTTTGTTTTAAGCCTGCTTTTCAATAGCAAAAATTAGAATCCCATTTAAGATCACAGCAAACTGATGCACCCTGTTAACCATGCTGGCTAGCCAGCAGCCAGTGCTATTGTTGGCTTATGACTCCTCGGTTCTACCCTTCTTCAGCAGTATTGTGATTATGAGACATACCATTGAGGATGTTTACTAATAAAGACAATTTATAATATCTACTAAGCATTTGAGTATTAAAACTCAAATGCCTATTATTTACTGTTTTTATTTCAACATTAACTATTGGACACAGTTCTTAAATAAAAGTGTCATATATATATAAATATATAAATATATATATATAATTTATTTATTTACTTCTGTCGTGCTATAAGTAGACATGTGTTTATACTTGTACTTTACTAAATGTTGGGCTTTGACGCCTGTTCCCTGAAGTGTTGATCTAGGCCATATGTAGAACTGGCAACAAACTGTAATGGCAGGTGAAAGAATGTGCACTTGGCATCTTTCTCACACTCTCAGAGGCACACGCAGGACATTGGCTCAAATTTTCTTGCTATAACAGAAACGACCCGACAGGTTTTTGCCCAGCAAGATGTTTTCTGCTCTACTACACTTTTGGGTGGTGGTATCAGGATATCCACTTGGTGCCAAGTGTTGTTATTACTATACGTATCTATCTGTAGGGCCTCAATAGAATCCATCTTTACAGTTCTACTTCTGAAAATGTCTTAGCCTACCAGATGACGGTTACAGTGAAGGCCCAAGATGTGAAGTGGGATAAAGTAACAGACTGTTCCACTAGATAGGCAAAGCGCCCTTCGTTGAAAGTTACTGCCAGGCAGCCGGGGGTAATACATCACAGCTTTTGTGAGGACAATGCTACGAAGCCAAATCCAAGTACAGATGCATCATAGTTGCACAGTGAGCATTTTGTTACAAATAATGTTGTCATCAATTTTCATCTTTTGTTTAAACATATTAGTCTTTTGGACAAGATAGGTCATATTTCAGCAGGTTGATAAATTTTCTCCCCTCTCCTCTTCACAGAATGTGCACTTAATTAATTACACAACCTTTAATTGGACAGATTATTCCTAATGGTGGTACAGTGCTAAATGTACAAACTCTGAGAGGGCTCACAAGTAATTATTTTAATGCCACTTTCTCGCCTGGCTGTAATCAGTATATTTCAAATAATTAGTATTTTTCACGGGATAAGGTACAGATGCCCTAAAATAGACAAATTACATTTACATTTGTGTGTTGGATTTTTTTTTTCTTTCTTTTTTTGCAGCTGATGCCTCATCTACTGCATCATTTCCGTGTGCTGAGGCTTTACAGTGTTAAGGGGCGTATGATCACCCCTTGATATTTTACGATATCTGGCAGTATTACCTCCTGTTTAATTACCTCAGTAATGTGCATTGATGTACATGATGGATTTTTACGGAAGCCCAGTTCTTAACTATCGGATCCGGCGACATGAATGATCATCACTGCTGCAGTAGTCTTAAGAGATAAATTAATAATTGTGATAGAGGAAGCGGAATACAATTAGCAAATGCATCTGCGGTCAACTAACGAAGACAAAAACGAACACGAACATACTTGCATGGTTTTTCATCACTTAAACTGCTGATATCAACAAATCATTTGATGTTGTTTAAACAAATGCACTTAGGCTTATTGACCTCAGCAATTCAGGCAAAAGAAGCTCCACATATTCATTTACCTGAAGATCACATGATATCAGTACACAAACATCTTAATTTACCTCTAGCACTCCTACGATACACTGCGGTGAAGGTGGAACAATTTAGGGAGGAAAAAGGAGAATGATGGCGCTGTAAAAACTTCACAGCTTGACTCTGAGATAAGGAAAGAGTGGTTGAACTAATGGCTGAGGCCTGCTTTGAGGGTGCCCAGGCCTCAAAGTCATATAATTCAAAGCATGTATGTCTGCCTTGCGCTCATTACCATGACTGATCATACTGTCTTCCAGTATCCTGCCCGCCTGGCACCCAGGACCTGCAGGTGGTACTTTATCTAATGTCCATGTCAATTTTTCACAGAAATTTTCTGCTGCTAAGCAGTCCGAAATCACAGCTTGGCAAGGAACAAAGAGCAAAAACATTTACTCAAATGAATAGGTGAACAACTGCATACAGCTTCTGTTTTTCTAAGGTAAAGACAAAGTGCAAAAACAATGCAGTTGTACAGGGGTATATCAATTTGTTCTTTTAGTGTTAGGAAAAGACTATTCTTTTCAGTTAGTGGACAATGTAATACTATGAAATGTATTTCATACATTTTTAATGTATGTTTTTTGCAGCAAGTGTTCAAATACCAGACCACTTCTCCATTTTGACAAACCCTGATTTCATATATCTAAGTGCTAAAATGTCCAAAAATCATACGTCACTGGCCATCATTCTTCCCTTTTCAGCATCGAAGCATCTTTTTTTGTTTTTCCCTCGTTCTCCCCCCTGTGTCTCTTGTCCTTCTCTTTTATTGCTTTGTACAGCAAAGCACCATTACTGATCCCTTCCAAAGCACAAACTAAAAATCTATCCCGTTGTCATTTGCTGCACCGTGCCATCTATCATCGGGGGTGCTTGGCAGCGTCTCCATACGAGAGAGGAGGTGCTGGAACAGGAGGCAGAGTCAAGGACTTTCACGCGCAACAAAAAACTTGTCACAATTATTTATGGCTCTTGCTGGGACACATAATAGGACACATCAAACTGCTGTTTTTTTGTGTGATGAGCGCCCTCACATCGCTGGCTCCCTTGTCGAAGTGGGTCACAGGCATCTCTTGCCTTACACATACAATTTCCAAGACAATGGCGGAGCACTTGGGGAAGTGACAGTGACAAATACTGGAGCCCCCACGGAAAGCTGGGCAGGCTGTTACATGAGTGATTGCGCCAATAATCATGCGGAGTCGTCACGTGTCTGTGGAGCAGGAGGGAGATGGGCAGCAGGGGTGGCAGGGGGTGGGAAGAGGCAGAGTAAGAGAGAGAGAGGAAGAGAGAAAGAGAGGGAGTCTATGAGTGTGTGTGAATAAGACAGGGAGGAGCTGGGGGGGGGGCAGCAGGCCTGTGTAGAGAAGTGGCTAACAGGTCCTGGCAAATCATTTTTTATTTCCTTATCATCCATCTCCCACTTCCTCCCCTCAGATGAGTTGCTGCTAAATGACTGTCACTTTGGACGGTGCTGTGATATGTTCTGCTGTAGCGCCCGTAATTGGGAAGGGGTCACCAGTGCCTGTTTCTCTGTGTGACCTTTCTTAAACTCAGCCGCCCAGGGAATTGGGCAGAGCCTCAGATTAAATTACTTCTCCAGCGCCTCGGCCCTTCACCTTAAGTGCTGGCACTTGGCTCCAGTTCATGGGAAAGAAGCCCCTTGTTCTCGCTTCAGCGCTTCAGGCACCAAGCACAGACTTGCCCAGTTTGCCAGCCAGAGCTAACAGGAGAGAGACCATCAGACTATATGACTTAAATACTGGTATACTATGTCTTACAGATACACTTCCAGATACTGCACTGCACTCAAATTGGACCACATTTCAGGAATCCCTTGTGAGATATCCTTTTTTTAGCCAGATGATATGGGATGTAGCATAATGTGCAGGCTAAAGTAATTACTTTGTTTCTTCTATTAGTTTCTGCTTTTGGTAAACAACAACGAAGAGTTAAATGTGAAATCATCATCTCGCTGTCAACAATATACCCCCACCGCCTCTCTCCCGTCACCACTTAAAAAATGGCACATTGACCTGACACAGCAATGTGAGGAGAGAGGCAGCTATTCACTGCTCTGTTAGATATGATATAATGAGACGCCACCGCTCTGAAAGACTGACAGAAGAAAAAACACCACCCAATTGTTCTCCAAACATTGTGGGGACGTCTAAATAAAAATGTCACATTTTGGCTCGCTATCATGCAAATTAATGGCATATCTGGCTGTAAAATAGACATTATGTGAAATCAAATCATCTTCGAAGACATAAAAAAGCTCTGATCAAGTGTTCGTCCTCCCCTTTGAGAGCCTTCAACAGCTCGACTACCTCCTCAATTACTTTGGGTGTCAACAGACAGCTATCTGCAATGAGGGCATGTTTTCCCACATAATGACAACTGATAGCTGGTGTCAGACAGGTTATGCTTTTCAATTTGTGTCTGGCAATAATAACAATTACAGCTCATGCAAGTCCTCATTACCTTACAGTATGAATTCATTTTGCTGTGCATATTTCCCAAAACACTTATGTCCACACCCGTCAACTGAGACGGGCAACAGGAGGAACAACAGAGGCTGGAAAACAAAATGGTAAACTTTGTTATAGTTGACCATTAACTTTAAGGAGGATCAGGCCTGCCAGACCTGCCTCTGATTCACTCTGGCTACTCAAATTGTCTTGCATTTACAGGGTGGGGTCCTGTTCTAGCTACCAATCCAGGAAGAATAATGGTTTAAGAAAATATGGCAAAATCAAGGCTGCCGGCTGTTCCGTGACACAGATTCTCCCGTTAGTGGAGAAGATCTTATTGCTGTTGAACTAATTATAACATGAGTCTTTATTTCAGCCTCTCTGCAGCATGCCAACAACTGCAGTTGTATTCATGTTGAGATGAACAACAAAATTTTCAGGCTCTTGGCAGTGCAATTTGAACTAAAACAGGTGGTGTGGTGAGGATTTTAGGATCGGAGCACAATCTACACAAACAGACAAATACGTGAATGCACTTCACATAACAATCCCAACTCAGTGCTATACTGTGTGTTTTTGAGTAAGAGGGGCATAAGTAGGATTATATGGAGACAGTGTTTCAGAATAAAAGTCCCATTCATTTACTTCACAGACTCTGATTCATTAAAACAAGAAGCAAAGCTCAATTTAGCAGCATCATAGGTCCAAAATAAATAGTGTGAATTCAGCTTGTTAACAACAACAAATTTGTGAGCACTTTTCTTGGAAGGAAAGACTCCTTAAGTATTACACTGGAGAAAAAAAAATGTGCATAAATGATTACAAATTAAGTTTGATGTAAAATTTCCTATTTTGCTTGACCAAAGGTCAAAAGCTAAAAATTAAAAGAATTTATATTTCCATTTTATTTGATTGAAGACATGTAGACCATACTAAAACTGCTGTAATAGTGGATTTTTTTATTTATTTTGGATGACAGATGAATTCTGCCTCCTTGGACTCTTGTGGCCTTCAGTCAGCTGTATAGGGAATGCACCCAACTTTCCCTTAATACATGAAAATATAATGTTCTAAAGTAGCTTTAAAAGTAGGTCATTATAGCAACAGCACATGCGTAAACAGTAAAAGATGGCTGAGTTGAGGGTCATTGCTTCTGTCACTGAGCTGCAGTTGCTCATTTTCCCTGCCTGGCATCTAGCCCTAATAAGTCGCTGCCCTCAGTCTGGAGATTGCCTTTGCATATACAACAAAGAGACATTTCTGGGCACCATTCAGTGCTCCATGGTACAAGACCCACCCACTCTGAAATGCTTGTTTTCCCTTTATGGCATAAGCTAAGGTATTGTCCATCTGGCAAGAATTTCCCACAAAAAGTTCTTTCAGGAGAAAAATTAACTTGTTAAAGACGTTTCTATTCTTCTGTCTGTATTTTTAACCTATCCAGCACCCAACTGAAAACGATCATCTATACATAAAATTTAAATAATTTTTTAAGCCAATTAAGAGTATACAGCTTGCAAGCAGCTCTCAGACAGTAGGAACAGCAGTTCCTTGAGATAAATAATGCTACTGTGTTCACATCTTCATTTACTGTTATAGCATGCTAATATTTGCTAATTAGCACCAAAGCTCTGGGTGTTGGGAACATCATAAACCAGAGAAGACATCTGACCTGACGATTACATTAAATGTAAAGTTAAGAGATTGCTATATTTATTACAATTCATGATGAGCAGGGTACAGGAAGGGATCCGTATTCCGAATCAGACATAGTTAAGATATTTAAGTCTTGAACAGTGTGGTGAACCAATTCAACGACAGACGAGTGACATTCCCATACACAGATCCTTTAAGCATGGCTACAGAAAGTCACAGTGGGGTAAAGATGACCCAGCATAAAACAGCCTTTATGTGACTGCTCGTAGTTCTCTACTCATTCCATAAAAAGACAAATGAGTCTTTGCTGAGCTGACTGCTTGCACTGGTCGATTCTAGGTCCACAAACCTGAGACGGTGCTATTCACTCTTCTACGTCACCCCACATGGCTATAATTTGGATCTAGTCTATCAGCTTTTAGGAACAGCTTCAGACCAGGAGAGGATTAACAACACAGAGATAAAGTATGGTCTCTATAACAAAGCTCTCAGACACACCTCCACTGGACATCTTGACCATGTTTGTGCTGTTGTTGCTTTTGGGAGCATTTTTAAAGAAATTATCTGACAAATACTATGGCTTGCTGTGTGTTACTGATCATCCAAGAAGTCTGTGCTTTAGTTCTGATGAATACAATTCTAGTATTTAGTATCTGTTATTTAGCAATAATTAGCAGATATGTATGTCTTTGCTTCCCCCCCACACTAATTATGAATGCAGCGTGCTAACCAAGTTTGCTAGCCTTAATTAATAACTTCACCCTCTCCTCCAAATATGGTAACTTCTGGCTGCAAAAAACCAACATGGCACAAACGCTAACATTTAGGCTTCAAAATGCAGAGTCCAAAACCAATACATAACCTCATGGTGACTATTCTCTTTTACACAGTCTCAGACCAGCACTGGCACCAGCACCGCAACAGTGGAAAATACATGCATCAATGCCCAGTGTGTACTTCATCAATTTATTATAAAATATCAAATAATCACCTCTTTCAGTTTGTAAGAGAGAAAAGAAAACCACTTGCCTACTAGTCGGGGAATACAGATTTTTTTCCTAGCAAGTGGGGGTTGCCAGGAGGTTGCCGACCAGTCTCTAGGCCTGCGTGACTGAGATCTTACAGGCATATGTATACCAGACAAAGGCTCAACTTTGTTAAGAGCAGCGGGTTCATATATGCTTACAGGTAGATTTTGTGTGGTGTGATTGGAGGCCAGTGCCTGTGGGTGCAACAAGTCCTCAAAAGGATAGGTTCTTCAAAATGTTCATGTTCAAATAATGTTTTTTGGGAAGTTAATCTGAAATGATTAGGAATTATTTGAAGTTAGTATTAAATGATTTAAGTGGTCAGTGTTAAGAAGTGTTCCACGGACTTAACATATTCCTCTAACGTCTTTCTTAATTCTAGTTGACATCTTCCAGCGGAGGGATTGCACTGCACTGGCACCCGTGTGTGTCTGCTCCTTTTTAAACACTATCCATGTGTGGCCAAAGCCCCAGTTGACAATGACGCAGAGTGATGCCCCCTCAAAAGCAGAAAAAGAGGAAATCTTTGATGAATCACGTCCCATGGAGGGAAAATGTGTTAAATAGTACTTGGACACTGCAGCATGATAATTTTCTATCACAGCAGCCTATAAGTATCTGACAAGCCCTATGCTGACTCGGCAGTCTGTTACAAAATGGCAGGCATGCCCTTTTATCTCGGTACATGTTTCACGGCAATTGGACAATCAGCCACTGCAGTGAAAATCCATAGTATTGATCGGCCTGTATCTTCTCTATAATTCTCCACCAGGAAATCCCTGATGACAAATTATATCTGCACCAGTTTTTGATTGGTGCTTTGATGTAAGCGATCTCCAAGGGCAGACTGAGGAACTGGTTGAAGCTTTATTAAATGAGTCTAACCTGGCTCTTCCTCGTCTCACACCTGCCCAAAGCCAGACCTTCTGTCAGTCATATCGCAGGCAGACAGTCAAAACCGCTTCACTGAGTCGGAATATACAGCTGCACATACAGGCCACCCAGCATCATCGCTGAGAGAAACGCAGGCCGACTGTTGGGAGGGATAGCTGGCTGTGAAGGTGACTGTCTGCCTCCTGTGTCTAGACTCAAAGAGCACACACACACACGTGCCAATATAACCGTGGCACAATAAATCTTGCATTAGATATCGCACAACTTTTTCCTGTTTATTTCTAGATCAGAGGAAAGTCATTGCTGTATTCTATTACAATTTACAACATGTATACTGCATTTTTATAAGTCTATCCCGAGATAGTCACTGCCTTTTATTATGCCTTTGTAAATTGTGCTGCAGTGTTAAGTTTCAATTTACTGTCAATGTAAGCGGTCATTTCATTCAAGCAGCTCCTATTCTGTTTCCCTTGCATCTGCCATAATGGCACTGCTACAGTGGAGCTAACCGTCTCCTCCAATCTGCTGTTTATGAACATAACGCAAAGAGGTAGAAAAGGCAGCACAAGACAAATTAAATGTGATAGTGTTTTCTATTGATTCTAAACAAACACACGCCTTTTCTCACTCTCTGCTTTTAGCACTTGATGTGTATAACGAGCCTTATCATTATGCACTATGTACTACTCCCTTTTTTCCTCAGTTGATAACCCTGACCACAATGCACTGCTCAACACACTGGAGTGCACACATCAAGAGGCCTCTTCTAATCCTGGCGGGGTACTTAGCAAGCATCAAAATTGGCGAAGAACTTTTCCGAAATCCACTGTCATAAAGCCGATGATTTTTGAAAGGAGAAGGGGAGAGAGAAAGCCCTTTATTGGAGAGTCGGGTGTGTGTGTTCGGGGGGGGTGTGTGGTGGATAATGTTGGACATAATCCAGCCTCTGACAGAGGAGGAGGGGGAGCCAGCATCGTTTACAGAGAGGCATATGCTCCCTCCCTTCACACAGTCATGAACTACAGCAAAGCAACCTTTTACCAGCCAGTCAGAGAAGGATAATCTTTCCCCTCGTAGCACAATGCAGGAGATTACATGGAGAACATGTCAGTCTGCACTGGATTTGCTAGACACTAGATCTCTTGTCCCTATCGATTTGCAGGCTGCTCATTCATGTTTTCACACGGGTCTCACAGGCATAGAGGCCAAAAGCATATGGTTAGGAAAGCAGCCATTCTTTTCTTTCTGCTCTCTTACCCTCTTTGTATGATTGGGTGCTTCACTTTGTGTGTGTGTGTGTATGCGTGAGTGCATTGTGTGTGTGTGTGTGTGTGTTTCAGTTTGCACCAGCATTTGCACATACATGCTCGCAACAGTGTCAATGTAACACCTGCTCCCGGTAAATGCGTTTTGTAATCACAGGACAAGTTAACCTCGACACCGTAGACTGCAGATGTTGTAATCCCTGGTGCTATTCTGTCGCTGTTGATTTGCTTCGGCGCAAGCACAATCATCGCCCTCATTTTAGGGGTTATAGTTTTCCCTAAAGCTTTGCATTATTAATCAATTATTACATTGCACACCCCCAACACAAATAACAGAAGCTGCTACAGTTTACACACTGCTGGACCCAGGTGGTTAGGACATTCACCATTATAAACTGGGCTCTTTTCTGTTTGTTTCAAAATGCATCACAGCAATTTAAATTATAAAGACAATGCTTCATTGCTGCAAAGTAAAGTGGCTCGGGGAAGCATTTGTACTTGGTTTATCGAACACAAATGTGCCTAAATGACAGCAGCATTTTGACAAGTTATCAAACCGTTATTTTTATGGTTGCTGGTAAACTGTTGCATAAATAAAGGGGATCTGCTGTGCTCTTTTCCATGTCTATTCTTTATTTTAGCTGTGCATTATTCAAAGTTCAAAACAATCCTTGTTTATCTTATAACGAGCCTTGGTGCAGCCCCTCAGTTCATCTATTGTCTGAAACAAGCCGTTTTGGCTTTCTTCTGACTGGCTGCCTCTCATAAACAGAAGGTTTGAACAAAAGGTGGATGGGTCCTCTGTGCTCAAAGTCAGAGGTGTTTGCCTGAGTTCACCATATTAGGGATATCCAACCCCATCATACAAAGCTGAGGAAAAAAAAAAAAAAAAAAAAAAAAAAAAAACACCAAAAAAAAAAAAAAAAAAAAAAAAAAAAAAAAAAAAAAAAACTAAAAAAAAAAAAATTAAAAAAAAAAAAAAAAAAAAAAAAAATA
>VUQI01002511.1:0-12114 GCA_015106735.1 Paratilapia polleni | reverse complement strand
TATTTTTGTTTTTTAATTTTTTTTAAAAAAAAAAGGGAAAAAAAAAAAAAAAAAAAAAAAAAAAAAAATGGCTGCACTTCCTAAATGGTCTCCAGCCCACAGCTGGGCAACACCGCTCTGCCTGTCTATCCCCAGTAGACCCCTGGCAGTCAACAAGATTTCAATTGAAATGGCAGTTGGATGCCCTCTCAAGCTGATTGAGTAAAGCTCATTATCTTCAGTCGCCACAATGAATCCATTTCATCAGCACAACAGCTCTCCATATCAACTGTCATAACACATCTCATCCAACTGAATTTCACACAGGCCCTTTTTAATACAGACAACCTTGATGTTGCCGCAGTCTCTTTTAAGCACATTAACGTAACATTCTCATAAAACCGGTTATGTCGACCCCTGTGACCAGTTAATCAGCTGACTGTATAGAGTAAATAATACCAACAACCTAAGGATTATGAACACTGGGAGAAAAAGGTTTGAAGTATAAATAAAACTGAAGTCAAATAAGTAATTTGCTGTAAGAGCTAAGCTTCATTTTGCAATCATTTCATGAAGCTGCAAGCACAAACAACCATAGCTACAGCTTTTTTTTCTGACTGTGAAATGATGTGTAGGCACTCTTGCATTCTAATTTTACCCTGACAAGTAACATCCATGTATCCTTGACACCTAACCAAGACACTCTGTACTGATCTCTTTCTATGGGCTCCTATGGTATCCCCAACTGCTGCTAAAGATGTAGGATTAAAAATGTGTTCCAAATCTCCCTCCAGTTTGAGAATATCCCCACACTAATGGATCCTACCCAGCAGCCCTACTGTTCTTCTAGAGTCTATCCCAGCAGTCAGGACAACAACCTGGACAGATCGCCAGTCTACCACAGGGCTAACACAGCCAAGTTAGCCATGTTTTTTTGGCCAAGTCATTATATTTAAGGATTTATTAATTTTTTTAGCAACAAACAAAACCCGGTAATGAAAACAACACCAACATCACATTATTGGACCACCCTTGTTTGGGTCAGTTGAAGTCATTACTGATCATTTGACACATCATGCTTTGGCTGCCACATTCAGTCAGTCATTCCACAGACAAACATGAGAAACTTTTAGCTTAGCTGAGGTCATTGACTGAAAATATAAAACTTGGGCATATGTTGAATGAACTGTCTCCACACAAACTACAGATGGGCCACGGACATGTAGACAGTGGGAATGTGCAGTATACCAACACAAGTTCATGTTTATGTCACTGTCATATGGTCCAGCACAAAATCTACATAACTACAGCAAATGTGCCCATCTGCCTCTAAACTAGACAACTGGTGAAGCAAGTGCTGTCACTTCTACAGATGTGGCAGCAAACAATGTACATGAGGTAAATTGTTGATAGCAAAGGTATCAACATTTTACCAAACTGAATGCTCATGTTTATGAGAAACACAACATAGTGACATGTCATGAGTCACTCACAATAGCTCAGACCTCTATTTTCTCTGCTCTGGGTCCTTTTGGCATTTTGTTCTTAAGTTTGTACATCATTTTCCAGAAAAAAGTTAAAGTGAATGGTGCAAAGCAATTAAAAAGCTAAAAAGCCTCTTCTCTTCTAGATTTTCTAGATCTAAGTTTTGTGAGGCCGCTTGGTTAGTGTGGGTAAATTTCACGTGAAAGTTCAAATCAGCAGTGAATCTTCTGACTACAGCCACTTACGTAACTGTTTTCAGTATTTTGAATGCAGTTGTAACCTGGTCTTAGCCTTGTTAGTGCATTCTGGGTCTTTGTGAATATATAAACTATAGATACAAGTACCAAATGCAGGTATTATGACAGATATTGACCTTTTTTGTTTGGCATTTAGACTGTAAGGGCACTCTAAATTAAACCTTTTCATGTTATACAATGAACACTGAAAAAATATTTAGGAGAAAGCTTACATGTAATGCGATTTTTTAAACTGATAATATGGATAAACTCTGTCTATGGCCACAGGAGCCACTGAGATGAAATGCTCTTTTTCGAGGCATCATAAACAGATAAATATTGATCTGAACAATAGTCTGACCAAATCCAGATGCAGGCGATGCCGACCTTGATCGATCCCCTGAGTATCACAGCCTACAAAGAGGTGGTTTTCTGCCTTTTCTCACATTGACATTGTCTTTACAGGGATGTGTCTGGAATGTGTCAGTGTTGCCTGCCAAGATTTGTCAAACTGAGTCCTAGATCCATTCACGCTTTGATGTAGGCATACACCTGCACTCGCCAGCATGATACAGAAAGGCAGCTCAGGTCTTCCAATAACTCATGTATCCTCATTATGAGCATGAGAAAAAACAGTAGCTCTCAAGCATCATTTCACACCATACTTGTCTTAAAAAGAAACTATCCAGCTATTTTGATAGTTAAAAAAATTCAACTGATGGACATCACTGAAGCTATGACTATTTCTCAAAGTTTAATGGAAGTAGTGGTGTTTTTTTTTCCAGGTTAAAATAGCAACAGAATTCCACATTTGGAAGGTGGAGGGATGGCAAGGCTTTATCCACTCAACTCTCAACTGTCACATAAGTTTGAGTTTGAGAGTTTGAGTCGTTTCATTAGGTTACAATGTTTACTTTCATTTTTGTTCACGTGACACTAGATCTCCTGCATAATCTGTGTTACTCTTTGTTTGTCACTGATTACAATGGTTCAGTGCAGCCTACTGAGGTGGCTAAAAGGTAAGAGAGAGCCTCTTCTGCTCATGTGTGTGAGGCTGACAAACATTCGGCCATTCAGTGAGTTGATAACATCATCATGGCCAGGTGAGGCCTGTTCCCTCGTTATTCCATGACAAAGTAAGCAGATGAAAGATCTACAGATGTTGTGTGACAACAATCGGTCATTGAATGAGCTGAAAACATCTGAATCACTTGGAATCATCTGAATCAGCTCTTTCATCATTATTCTGGTCAAAATAATTTCTTGCCCTCTACTTATTGAACTGTTTTCAGACATGTTTTATAGTTACCAAATTTTCACGTTTCCATCTAGATTGATTTCTCATCTGGAGAAAAAGCACAGTTTAAAAATATGTACTAATGTCTTAAAGCATGTTGCTTGAAGGCACTGTCATTTCTGTCTATGCTCTCCCCATCTCTAGTTAAATGCTCTTTATCCAGCCAAATAGAGACTGGAACCATTAGGGGAGAAAGCATAATGAAAGCAGCCTCGGATTCCTTGATAGCTGGGGAAAAAATGCCCCTGCTGGGCTTGCTAATGAGTTTAACTTGAGTGCTCAGCCATTTTCTTCCCTCAACAATATCATGCAAATTGGTATTTGCTACAGAGACCCTAGTGAATAAGAACACTACATGCTTCCCACAATTCCAATTTGCTGTTATCACATGGAAACACTGGTCATCCATGTCATCCGAACAGCCAGATGATTTTCTGCAGGCTGCCTCATCTATGACCTGTGCCAATGTTATGTTTTGAATCTAACAGCTTGAGTTTATTTCCTTTTCCCATTAGAAAGTCTCAAACTGACAAAATCTAGTTGGCTTCAGGCCCACACAAAGCTGCATGACACTTCATGTGATAATAATAACCAAGTAATTTACGCCTATTTAAAAGGTAAACAGCCCTATTCAAATCAGTCATTTTTTACTAGTATAGATGTCTCTTTATCTCACTTGTAAAGCCTCTGAGCAACAGACAGGCCCTGGCTCTGGAGGGCAAGATCAATAGCCCAGTAAAGCCAATAGATTTCTATAAGCCTCAGTGTTGTGCTGGGCTTTTGATTGGTTTGCTTTATGGGTTTAGCTGGATGAGGGGTAGTAAACTAATAGCTTCAAGCTGCTAAATATTACAGGGAAAGGCAGAGATAAAGACTTTAAGCTCCAGAGTGCAGATTCAGCTGTGGATGGCAGGTGTCCACTCAGCACACCAAGGTGTTAACAGTATCTCTCACAGGTGGGTGAAATGGACACCATCAGCATCAGTATACAGGAAATTATATCCATCCAAATGTGTGCTATAAGTGATTGCTACGAAACGTTTTACCACACACGTTAGTTTTTACAATGGCATCCTATGCATAAAACAGCCACTACCAGGCTGTTTTCTTCAGATGATGTACAGCATTGGTCTTTGGAAATGATCTAATGTCTGTATAAATGTTATGAGCGCATGTGAAGATAAGGCTGGTTGGTTCCAATGGTGCTCTCTTTGTTAAGCTATGCTTATAGTAATTCTCTTTGTGTGTCCCTCACATACCTACCAGTGTACCTCACAACTAATATGTAGAGCTATAGAGCCTTTTATAATTACATTGAAAACAAGAAATAAAAACAAAATAAATAACATAAACCATAGGAATTAATTTGCATCCCCAACTACACAGTTGATCATACTTGATAATATACACATAGTTTTATATTTGGCATTGTTGAAGGTTAGACTGTCATTATCAGGATGTTTTTTTTGCACATAAATATTGCATTCATGGGCTACATTAAAAATATTTTGTCACAGCTTTAAAACCATTTTAACTATCTTCAATCGTGACCTCAGGGAAAACTCAAAAAACATGTATTTTAAAAACTCATGTCTTCAAGCTATCAACTTTTCATGAGCAAATAGAAAAAAGTCTGTGATACTGCATTATTCACAAACTCCAAAGTGTTTTTACCAAGCTCATAAAAGAACGCTTCAAAATTCCAAACACCAAATGGGAAAAGCATTTTTCTTTTAATTGGTGCAGAATGACATGCAGTATTTTAAACGTTAGCAATGAGTAAATGCCTTCTGTCTGATATTATAATCTCTTTTTACAAAGCCTTTGAATGCCCTCACAAAAAGATCCTCAAAAATGTAAGTTATTTTACTTTCACCAAGTCACTGGGAACTGGAGCTGCAGTGCAGAATGTTGAACTCCTACTACTACCACATGATGAGCATTATCATTTATACAAGTTTTCTTGGGCCGCTATCACAACCGGTTAACAGCAGGCAGTAGCTGAGCACAGCATGCCGCTTTTGAAGACATGTCAGGAGCTACCCCTGTCAGCCTGAGCTCAGCCTTTTTATGCATCGCAAGGTTAGAGAAGAAGAAACTAAACCAAGCCTTCACTGATCCATTCTGATTCCAATCATTTGTCAACCTCAATACTCAACTCTTACAGATACTGTAGAAAAAAGAGCATCAGGGGGATGCATCCCCCTGTGTCTTTTCAGTTTGACTGTGGATATTCAAGAGATGAAGCATATTTTGTTGGAAATGGCCGTGTCTTTTGGCACAAAATACTAAATGTATTTAAAGCAATAGAAACAAAAAATTAGATGGCTGATGAAGGAAATAAACAACTAAATAAGACTAAATAATATATATAATAGATACCAAATAAATACAGGAAGCATGAGAACACAGCTTCAAGTTGTCTAAAATACATCAATACAACAACTAGAACCTATTTTTGTTATAAGATTTAAATCAGTTTAATTTCATTTACAATTTTCTATAGCACTAAATCACAATGAAACATATTTTCCATTATGCCCAACTGTCTTAATACTTTTCCTGTTAAACATTCTCTTTTACCCCTACCCTTGCCTTTGTTTCCAAAATACTTTTTGACATTTCTTGCACTTTCATCCTCCTCTCTTACTCAGTTCTATTCTTGCAGCGCTATGCTTAAGGACACACATATGTACAAAGATACACTGAAAACAAGCAGAACTAGTGAAACACGATCTCAAAACCAATAAAAAAAAATAAAGCAGTAAAATATGCCTGACCTACAGTACTTTAATTGGACAAATTTATGTCACTTCATTGTATGTAGTATTTTGCTGTTCTCCTAAATATTTTGTTCTTATATAACTTGCATTTTCTTCTACAGCACAATATAAAACTGTGCATTTATATCTCAAAGATGTAGCCTAGAATTGAATTCAGTTTTTTTTTTTTTTTTCCCATTTCTCCTCTACACCCCTGCATATGATCGACCACAGACTATGCTTTTACAAATGTACTCCCAGAGGACAAATGGACAGCCTGAAAACTTTGTTCAGTGGTGCAAGGATTCATTTTTTGTACCCTAGCCCCCAGGCGTGTTGATCGATTTCAGATGCCGATGTTATCAAGAGCCAAGCTGTTGAGCAGCTTAACAGATACAAATACCTGGGCATGTTTATTGATGACAAATTGAGCTTTGACCACAAGACAGAGGATTTACAGCAAGGGACATCACATATTATTTGTATTACATAAGCTCAGCCACTCTTTGGTCAATATCAGTTTTATGACTCATTTTTTTTGCACAACTTCAAATCGAATTCTTTTGAGCTGCCTGTGAATTGCAAACAAAGCAAGTCTAGACAAGCTGAACAGAATCTGCACTTTTCTGTCTAGTTGGATGAAAAAATACTTTCTATAATCCTGTCACTTCCTGTGTCATTTGTTACTCTTGTCAAATATAACCTTCTGAATAATATGTAAAAAAAAAACAAAAAAAAAACTGTTAGATTGTTGGAGATGTAGTTTATAAGATTATATGGAGGTAATAATTGTTACACTTTTTAAAGTTATTTTACCTTGTACCCATTTGTTGGATTTATTTTAAAAATCCAACAGATGTGCTGTTGGATGCATTTTTCCATATTTAATTCCTATAAATTTAATTACTGTAAATGAATAAATTATGTGTCATTCATGAAAGCTTCCACAGCTTTTCTTTTCACTTGGCTATATAAAATGCATGCCTGAACCTGCATTGGTAGTACACTTAAAAGTTATCATCATTACATATCATTCTAGTTGATGGGATCTAATATAGTTGACACAGTGGCCCCTGTGTGTGTTTTTAATGACTGTATTACATTTCATGGATCCAAATACCAAGAATGTGTGGAAAAGATGCAAGAACTGATGAGGTCTGCTTCTGCTGTGCACCACATGAACTATATGGACATGATTACAACTCTTACACTGAGTGTGACAGTGTGCACTATGCAAGGTTTTGCATTGATTCTACTTATACTTGCTATACCCTTCTCTTCACCACACTGAAAAGCAAAACTCATGTTTTTCAATCAGCTGTCTGTCTTATCTCACCTCGTATTATCTGGCAAAAACATTGAAAACAATTATGCATTTTCCAGCCAATTCCTCTTCAGTGGGAAAAGCAGCTCTCAGCCTCTTTAAATTCCAATAATAGTACTACTTCTGCAATAGCTGCTTTTTTATTAAATTAAAATATCAATAAATTTCTACACCCTCTCTCTATCTTCATGCTCCTACTGTGACTTCTTGTGATTGAAATTTTCATTATCGAAAATGACACGTATTTTACAGATTATTCTCTGGGGGCCCCACTAGTGAGGAAATGTTACCAGCAGCGACAGAGATGAGAGTGGGGGTGTGAATGTTCATCTCACAGGTTGCTGTATCACAGAGACAAAGCAGTCTAAATCCAAGGCACGGTTCTCTGAGATAGTATCTGGGATTAATAGGACACTGCTGTGGGGAAAACTTGTCTGAGCATGTGCAATGGTATAGTATATAGGAAATCAATAGCATATGTTTATAGACATTGGAACACATGGCAGCATGCTCTCATATTGATGCACATAAGTGCACATGCACACACAGACCTCATACTGGGACCTGAAAATGAAAGACAACATGTCTGACAGGTGTAGACAGTTGGTGACAAACACAATGGACTCTTCACAGCAGTCTGGCAATGTGAGACCTGATGTTTTGCCACCAGGCCACTGCTCTGCAAAGGAATGGGAAATGATGCTGACATTTCAGCCAGTGGGGCTCCCTAATTCACCTGCTATCCTAAAAGTTGCAAAAATGCATGTTATAACTTATATTAGCAAACAATTCCAAGTATATATGAACAATAATAGCTTTGTTAACTGTTTAATGAATTTATATTGTTGAATCTATCTTTTAGAACAACTTTGATGCATGTATGACGTATGTGTATTTGCAAGTCCACTCACACATGTACTCATATTCTATTAAATATAACCCTAAAAGATGCTGACCCCATAAAATATAAAAATTGAAATATTTGTTATACAGAACTGCTCCTCTGTTGTTTATCATATAAAGTAGTATGGCTGAAGATTAATATACAATAGTACTGTGATCAAAGGATTAACATACTGTTTACATTTCAATAGCTGGTTAAGGTGAAGGCAATTTGAGGTATTTTATAAAAGCTAGTAAGATTCTTCACACCCACATTCAAACAGCATGCTTTTTAGAACTGAGTGGGCTCTTTAGTTTTGTTCATCTTGAACAAGTTAATTATTATCATCACATTTATAAATGTCACCATTCAGCTAGGTACATAAGTATTACGGCAATGCCATATTTTTTTTTTGTGATTTTGCCTCTGTACACCACCACAGTAGATTTTAAATCAAACACTCAAGATGTTACTGAAGTGCAGACTTTCAGCTTTAATTCAAGGGGTTCAACATTAATTTAGCATTAACTGTTTAGCAACTACAGCCATTTTTATACATAGTCCCCCTTTTTGAGGAGCTCAAAAGTAATTGGACTGTTTTAACCTGTAAACAAACCACCATTACTTACCATTACCAGGAATATCCAGGAATGCAGGCAGATAAGTGAATACCTCCTTCCTTATTCAACTTACACATAAGCTACATTTCATTAAATGTGCCTGATACAGACTACTTCACTGACAGCAACATGTTAATAAGGATTTAGTTGCAGTTACTAAGTAGTTACTAGGGATTCACTATGTGAATAAGAATGCTGCTGAACTGGCAGAAATCCACTGTAAAATGTAATTAGCCTCATACACATTTGCTCCACACACATTGTGGCTAATCCAGCATCATCAGGTGTAGCTTATAATAATATTTACAGCTGGATTTATAATCTTTTTTGCAGTAAATGCTGATCTGCACAATGAGCCAGTTATATTGGCTGTAACTGAATTACACGACATTGTAATCATTTTACGTGTCCAAGAGGGTTACTTTATGTGACAAGTTTATAAAATAAATAGATGGACTGGAGTTTATGGCTGATGTGTGTAATTTGAGAGGACAGGCATGAGGTGTTGCACATAATTGTCTATTGTAGTTTCATTTTCATTAGACTTTGCATCTGCATTGTGTTTCGTCACATTTCTGTTGATTGGCAAAGCTGTTCAACACACTTGTTTCAGTTGGAAGAAGACACCATATTTATTACAGAGATTCCAGACTTTTTTGGCATTGATTTTGGTCATTTGCTGTTTAAAATCCTTTAAGTCTGACTGAATGTAAGAAAGGGAACGCGCATATGAAAAATAACATATCCCATGTGCACATGTATAGCTGGCATATTTTATGGAGTGGCAGATATCTAGCTACCATACTGCTTATAGGCAAACTACAGTATGTGCAGCTTTTTTAACACTGATTGATTTGATGATACAACTGTAAACTTGTTGCTTAAGGTATATATTCAAATGTGGTCACCAGTGTTGATTGTTGTGATGTTTTCACCAACATGCTTGTTAAAATTAAATCAGTTTTGTTCCTGTGATTTGTACTTACTTTAGTTTGGAGTACTGGACCACTGATCCAGTTATTGTGATACTCAAGGTAATCTCTTTAACACATTTGTTCTTCGGCCTGCATTAATTTAGCAAACCATACTCCATGTTTGAACCACTTGCACTTCAACATCTAAACATATATAATCACATGCGGTCTAATAAAAATAACAGACAAAATAAATCATATTGCACATGTTTATTTGATCATATTACTCACATTTTTCAGGATAACATTGAGAAAATTGAAACAATTTAAACAATTTAAATTCACCAACATTTATTTTAAAAAATACAATTATTCCAAAAGGTAAGATATTAAAACTGAGGATGCAAATTAAATGGAAAATATTTGGTAAAGCTGAATTTAATAAAAATCTTGCTATGGCAAAATATTGACCATAAGCATTAGACTGAGCAACAGACATTTCAGATAAAAACAAACTCCTGTGTAATGAAAACATCCCTGCGTTAAGTTATGGGGTGTTACGATTGTGAAACCAACCACGCCAACAACCTATAGTGTTCAAAACCATGAGTACACTTGCTTAAATAAAATTGAAAAGATCTGAAAGCTGGATAACATAATCAACTTTTGGTTTATGCTCCTTTGATTGGTAAAGTAGTATTACAAATCATATTTTCTTTATATTTTACTGGCCATGGGTGCTATTAATACTGGAGCAATAAATGAGTAATGGATTGAGGATAACCTAATCTTCATCTGTGTGCTCTGAGGATGCATGGACAGAAACCACTGGCAGTCTATGCTACATAAAAACCAAACTGAGAGGAAAGATTTTTTTCAATCAAAGAAATGGTCTTGTAATAAAATTTACTTAGATATTGATAGTAGGAGTCTTTTAAGTCTTTGGCTTACTGTCTCGCTGGCAAGTAGTAGTCATATCATATATCATGGCAAAAGGTCTAGGTCTCCGGTAAAAAAAAAACCATTTATTTAAAAAATATATATATGGTGGGGAAAAAACAGTATTTAAACTGAGAAGGCTATTTGTAACATATTAAAAATGTGGGTCTTTTTGATGCACTGCATGCTGTGCGATCATTACAATGTTCGATTAAAAGTATTCATGAGAAAAGACTTAACTGCACATTCTTTTATCCCCCAAGTTTATCTCACTGCTCTAATAGCTTGTGTCATACTTTATAACACCTTAAAGAAAACTTACCTGCAAGAACACATTAATGCTTAAGTCATATTTAGAGAAAAAAACTCCTGTCCTTTGTTTTGTTTTTTCACCCAAATCACAGATGGATAAACAGGTAACATCAGGAAGACTTTCCTGCAAAATCCTTTTTGCTCATTCTTAAGTCATAAACACAGAACAGAAAACACCTTAGATTAGGCCATATATATTTTTCTGTCTTGCCTGTCATGGTCACTGTATGAAGTCATTTTTAATATGTTTTGCATCCACTGAGGGAGTACACTTGAATCTGAAAAACGTGCATGTTATTCGCTAACAATAGATACAACTGAGAATGGTTCTGTGAATAACACATTGATATGATCTCAGGGGCAACAGGATCTATGATCACAACTTTTTTCTTCAAAACAGGTTTATCTTATAATTGGGGTCAATACTGTATGTACTGTAGCTGTGCAAGGGCAGGTTTACGCTGCAATTTGCAATACTATTTATTTGTTCTACTCTATTATTCTATTTGGTTGTTGCCAGCTTTGCTGCCATTATTTAAGTTTGTTTGACTGGCAAGGCTCACAAGTGTGAGCTTTTTCAAGGCCTGTGACTTCTCAGAACTGTTTTCAATTTTGCTGCAATTTGGTGAGAGTCATCAGAGGAAGCAAATAGCTCATATTTCACTAATAGGTTTTCTTTTCACATCATGCAAAAATTCTAATTAAAGAGATCAATTTCATATTATTGTTCAGCTCAGTTTGGAAGATAGAAGCTAAACTATCTTCTTTCACCCTGAAACAGTGTTGCGTTAAGTGATTAAAAAAAAAATCTAATAGAGTGTTGACCTTTAAATACTAGTATGGTTAGCCAAGTGAAATGAGGATGAAGTGGCATGCACACACACACACACACACACACACACACATATATATATATATACATCTCTGGAAAAAATTAAGAGACCACTGCAAATCTTTCAGAAATCAGCATCTCTACATATATGACAGTCATTCCATTCCAGTGTCTCTTGAATTCCAACACAAGCACACCTGTTTCTACCTAATAAGGTACTGATGAGGTGATCACCTGAACCAAATCTTATTTAACAAGGAAAAGTATAAAAACCATTGCTGTGGTCATCACTATCCTCTTGCAATAGGACCAACTGGATGGCAAAAACAGTGTTAGTAGTACATCAAAAGTAACTGGAATAAAAAAAATAACTATTGACCATGCCAAAAGAAATGAAAAGAAAAGTTTTGTGTGAGGAAAAGAAGGGTTCAATTCTGGCTTTACTGGCAGAGGGATACAGTGAGCATCGGGTTGCTTCCATCCTTAAAATTTCTAAGACGGCGGTTCATAAGAACAAGGTCAAGCAGCAGA
>VUQI01002510.1:6492-19125 GCA_015106735.1 Paratilapia polleni | reverse complement strand
GTGAACTTCAGGTGGGTTATGTTTGCATCTTGCAATAAATATTTGTATGTTCTGTATCTCTTTGTGCTTTGTCTGTGTCATTTTTCCGTTGTGAAGAGAGCTGAAACTTGTTTGAGTCTTGAGGTCCTGCTGACCTTTCAGTTTCATTTAGAAATGCTTTATAAGGTAAAAACAGTCTTCACTTTAGATGAGGTCACACAAAATACTGAACTAACAACTAGTAACTGTCTGAATTAACCATGAATTACATTATGAAATAAGTATTTATAAAACCTCAATGACTCATATGTTAATCATTATATGTATAAATATGCATCTAAATACTTTGTTAATCACTCAGACTTTCTAAATGATACCATGAACACGTTATATAGGAGCTTATTAATCAAGAATAAACCATTTATATCTTGTTTATAAATTACATACTAAGGAGGAGTAATGCTTTATAAGTGATAAATTAAGCATTTACTAATGCCTTACTAATGCTTAATAGTGTGTAGTTATTATAAAGTGCTACCGAAGAATAATTTGTTCTTGAAGCTTAAGTGCATTAAAGAGTTAATTTTCTTTAACATGGGTCATTACATCAGCAGCTCTGCCACTATTGGTTAGACACTTTTAATAATTGTATTGATGTCTGTGGGAACAGTTATGCTATGATAACAAAATTAACACAAGAAAGTAATATCTTTTAAAAAAAAAAGACAATTAGTAGATGTTTAGATTAGGAACTAAAGGAGCAAAGTGTTCTTTCACACCCTCAGCTAATGGCAGCCCCTTGCAGGGGCATGCTTTGCTCTTTTCTTCATATAACTTGTTAGAGTCTGAGCCCGACACTTCGCACAACCCTATAAAAAGTATTCTGCCACTTAGAGACTTAAAAAGCCTTTCCAACATGTTGCTTGTTTAATGAGATGACCTCAAATTGATGGGTACATTTTGATAAGGCAAAGAACGCTGTTAATGACTTGGTTTGGGGAAGTTTTCATATCAGTCTGACACTAGTTGAACTGAACTGAAGCTAAAAGGAACTGAAGATGTACATCTTGTCCTCTGCATATCTTACTCTTTTGTTGTACTCAGTACACTGCTTTATCATTTTTGTTGTCCAGTCTTTTTCATACTGTGTGTGAGACGATGCGATATGAAGAAGTATTTAATAGTAACAGATCAGTAAAGTATCCTGTATGATGGTTGCGTGTACTTGTGTGCATAAGAGAAAGAAAGTGTAAATAATTTTCAAAGTGACTGGTGCATAGGAATATGTTTTTGTGGATGTAACTGTGTGAAACTGTACACAGGTGGATGCAGTCATTCATGGGAAGAATGATCATGCAAAATAGCTGTCAGGTTAGTAGCCTTGGCAATGACATGACAATTTCTAGGTGGATCACGATGTTAAAAAGGAATGAAGACCTACTGTATATAGTGTGTTAACATTACCAATCAAAAAAAACAAAACAAAAAAACCCACTGTAGCTGTGTGAGTTTTTATAAAATTTCATTCTTTCATTCTTAGGCCATCGTTGTTAATAATGCAGTCTGGGTAGTGACAGTCATACGGTTTGTATGATCTTGGTCTCAATCTTTGGACCTTACAGCAAAATAAACTGACGAACTACTGAGCTGACTGAACTGGCAGACTGTCAGGTTCTGCTAAGATCAGGGTCGTGACTGCTGTTTTGCTTTCAGAGGCAACGACTGCCATAGATGGTTACTGCCTAGCAGGAGAGGCTCTGAAATTTCCCACTGTTCACGTTTCTTAAAGTGATTTTTACTTCTTAGAAAAATTGCTGTCAAAGCGATTGGTTTTAGTTGTCGCTTCTAACCAGCAACATATGTGAGGTCTTTTAGTCAACTATATGCATCAAAGAAGTGCCAACAATACAGTCGTGAGTATTTTGGAAGTTATCTTTGTCCACAAGTATTTTCCCACTCCTTTCTCCTCTTCTTATCGACAGGAACGCTGCAAAGACTAATATTGCTTGTTTTGTTTTGACTGGAAATCACAACGAAAAACAGTGCAGTGTGTCATTTTTTGATACTTTCTATACTCTGGGTCTTAGCAATAGCAACTTGTAACACTGGAGTGCAAACAAATTATGTCATCAACCCAGAGTGCACTGCATATGCATTGCAAATGGCAGCCTTTGCAGGTCATAATCAGTGCTGGAGTTGTTACTCAAAAAAGGTAATGTAATACACATTACTTATTACTGCATTAATTAATCAATGCATTACATTACTTATTACGTCCTGCAGAAAGTAATTTGTTGCACTAGTAGTTACATTACTTTTGCATTACTCCATAACATGGTCTGCAATGCACTGTCGTATAATTACCAGTTAACAATACAAATGTTAGGGTAGAGTCCCACACACCAACACAAATCCCTGTCCTAATGAGGATGCACAGATCTTTCTTTTAGTGTTTAGGTATGAGCACAAAGCCGATAGAAAAGTCGAAAACCAGCCCTTCCCAGTTATCGCCAAAGTGATTCCACTGTAGGAACAGGTATGAAATAAAGTCTGAAAACACATTGCTGCTTTTGTTACCTGCTGAAGACTCGACTCTGGCTGCTTGGCTGTGGTCAGCACACACTCAGCTTTAACTTCACTCTAGGTTACTCACTAGCTTTGTGTTAGCATGCTGTCTGTGGACATGCTTGCAAAAAGCCAAAGTTGTGTTAGCAGCCGTGGAATTGTTTCTGTCCTGGTTTTCACTTTGCCATCATGTTCTTGTCCTTTCCTGGAATACAAATAAAAGTAATGTCCATATCTACACTCCTCAAAAGTTGTAGACTGTTCCACCAGTTTCCTTCTGCCTACACAGGAACTGAAATCAGCTGATTGTAACAAAAGTTTGTAGAAAAAAGAAGGCATGCTTTATGTTTTTTTCTTCCTATTGGCAAACTGTGCAGATAATTGAAGAACCTTGGTAATGTAAACAATGCCATAATTGTAACTCTCTGATTACATTATGTTACTTGGCAATGTTTTCCACCCAAAACTGGTAATAATATGTATTACACATTCAGGATTTTTTTTATTTTTTATGACAATATTACATGTGTATCTAATTGCATACTTTAGGAAGAGAGGACATATGATGGGATGGAGGCTGATGTAAGCTAGGATATAGAGGCTTGTATAAACTCTAGATACATTGTGCCAGATTTCCTCATAAAAGCTCATGGATGAAATCCACAACTCTCATTTTCATTTGAATCCAGTATATTTTTCCAAATTTGACTTTCCCTTTCTTTCTTTCTTTCTTTTATTTATTAAAGCAAACAACATTTTAAAAAAGTGTGTGTGTGTGTGTGTGTGTGCTTGTACCTGAGCTAAACTGAATGTATGTAGGTTTTACATCTTTAAGAGAAAAAAAAAATCACTTCTTCCAGCCATCTGCTATTCATACATCCTACTAAAACAGACATTTCCATATCATACAAGCCATGTTTTGCAGAACCTGAAATAACATTTCCATAAATCAACAACAAAATGGCCAGCTTACATTATGCAGCATGTTTGCATTATCCATTGTTTATTTTGCCAAAGCGTTCATTCTAAACCACCAAAAAGCAGACAAATCTCAGCTACTAGGTGGTGAAAAAAGTCAATCATAAACCATCTAGCAGGAGTTAGGGGAGACCAAAGCAGTGCTAAAATAATATTGGACAATGGACTAATCATGGCCAAAGTCTATAAATGCAGCTCAGTTTTGGCTCAGGGGTTAAATGATGTGTAGTATAAGAAAAGAAGACCGTTACTAAGCTTCCACCTCACAGAGAAGAGGAAGAAGAAGCGTAGATTGGTGCTTGTTGGGTCCACACACTCCAACTAAGAGTGAGGTAAGAAAAAAATCAACAACAAAATAATTTTATAAATTATACTACTTATATTAAGCAGGGTACTCGTTCTTAATTATAAGCCATATATACTATGTTGCCAGCTATCTTACTAGCTAAGATATTTATTAGCTACCAACAGCTCCCTATGATTCATTTAACCCCTTCTTTCTAAATTACATGAAAATTTTTCTGATTTTTGGCATGAAAAGCTTATTTGAATAAAGCTAGTTAAGTGTGTGTAGTTGCAGTGCATTTACAAAGAATTATCAAGCTGAATGTTAAGAATTGTTAGTGTAGCTGAAATCAACAGTTTAACATTAAAGAAACTGTGGCTTCTTGTTACATTGTTACATACTTTACTTTTGATCTGAAAGCAGCACGTTTGTGCTTTATGCACAGCTTGCAAAATTAGAAAGATTATTGGAGAGGCCATTTCCTACAAACAATTTTCTTTAATAGTTTGCATTATCCAAAAGGGATACGTAATATAAATATAGCGTTATCTATAAGGTAAGGTAATAGTAAACTGCTATCATAATTTCTCAGAAAACTAGGAAATGTTTTTCAATCGGTTCCTGTTTTTCTTTTTTTTTTTTTTTTTAAAAAAAGCCAGTTAGATTTACATAAAGCAGAAGAAGAGAAGCTGGAACTTGTGAAGGTTTTGAGATTTCTGCTTGAATGCCTTTTTTTTCTTGCAGCTTTCAAACTGATTGACAAATTGTTTAAGCTATAGTTGCATTGAGTTTTTGTTGTTTGGTAAGACGGAATCAGTGGTAGACTCTAACAAACTAGCTTGTGCACTTTGCCATTTTCCATTTAGCTTTTCTGATTAAATACTCAGAGTTGTCAAAACATGCATCATGTGGCTTTCAGTTGCTCAAAAATAATGGTGAGGGGTGCTTGAATGTCCTTTTGGTGTCATTATTTGTTTGACCAGAACTGGTGATGGTGTGCTTTTGTTCCAATAGTTTCTCAGTCTTACTCTTTCTTCTGCTCTCCCACTTACTTGTTCCCTGTACCTCCCCTCATCCTTCAGGGGATCTGTGCCTTGCTTTTCTGTCTCTCACTTTCTCAGTAAGACTATCTCTCACTCACACATATAAACGCCGGCGTGTCCTCCCAGGTGGTGAGTGGTTGCTGGGAGCGATGGCAACAGTGTCCCTGGTGTTCAGACACTGTCACCTCCTTTTACTCTGTCTCCCCGTTTTCATCCCGCTATCTCACTTAATCCCTCTCTGTCTGTCTCTCACTGTATGTCACTCACTTTATTTCTTGTCCCAGAATAATTTAGTGTTCTTCTTCTTTTTCCATAATACAGTTAGTGGCGTTTTAGACTTGCTATCATGCTGTTTCCCACTACTGCACCTGAAAAATTGACTTAAATTCTTACCGTCTGTCAACGCCACAGCATGGCATGTCTTTTAACACATCTGAAGCCTTTGGGTGAGACGTGTGAGAGTGGAGGAGGATGAAGAAGAAGAAGAAGACCCAGAAAGATCACTATTCTTAGATTTATTTGGTGACACTTCTTACTCTTCAGTTGCAACAAAGAAGCTGAGGCTCAGGTAGCGTAATTCATGAACTGTAAACCATGTGCATGAAGTACACAAAGAGGTAGAAGAAGAGGAAGAAGAGGGGGACACATGCACCCCACACAGAAGTGGAGGAGAGAGTGACATGTTCAATCAAAGATCAGGGAAGCAAGACAAGCAGGAGAGGGAGGGGATGGAGGGTTTAGTAGCTGTGGGTATTCAAAGCACAGTGTTCACAGTGAGAGAGTGACTTACTGAACAGGGTGTCTGTTTCTGTGCCTCTCAGTCAGCTTTAAGCAGCTCTGCGCAATGCTCAACAGGAACCCTGCACTCCTGAGACTCTTGCTTGTCTTTTCGTTTTCCTTGTCTGGTAGCCTTTTTTTAACCTCTCTCCACCTGCCTTGCTGTCATCTCCTCTTTTTTCCCCTTCTTCCTGTCCGCACCTCTCCTCCTTGTTGTTATTTCATCTCTTTCACCCAGATCTGAATATTGTAGTCCCCAACCCCCTCCTCCTCCCTCCCTCTCTCCCTCCCTCTCCCTCTCTCTCTCTCTCTCTTTCCATTGCCTTGTTTCCCTATTTTTCTCTCTCTCTCTCCCTGCGAGGAGGGAAAACAGCATCAACGGCTGAGCCACAGTAACAGCACATGCAACAGGGTGCAGACAGCACCTTCTGCTTCACCACCTTCCTCTCTGACTCTCGTTCCCTCCCAGAGGAAAGCTACAGAGAAGAAAAGAAGAGCACAGGAGTGAAGCCGTGCAGGTGAAGATCTGTTGCACAAGAGATCAGAAGACGAGAAAAAAGTAACATTAACAGGGAGAAAGGAGTCAGAAATTGCCTTTGCCCAGTCTTAAGACTTAAGGAAAGGGGAGAAAGACAGAGGCTGTTCAGTAGGTAGTTGAGAATGAAGTGAAGATGCCACCTGTGGCACTAGTTTGATTAAAGAACAGCCTCCTCTACTCAGCGTGGCTGCCCTACTTTTCACATCTGTTGACTAAATTTTTAACACTAATGGCTTCCAAGAAGAAGTGGGCAGAGCGGAGGGAGTTAAGAAGGGAGCGGCCGTTCTCCACCCGGGATGATTCATCTGTTGCATCCGGGACATCTGGGCCAGGGCGTCCCACCACCAGGGGGCGTTTCTCAGAGTCATGGAAGAGGCTCAGCTCCAGAGGGGGGTCCACCAAGAGGGGGGTGCTCAACTCTCAGCAGCCACCGGTAAGATGTTTCGAGGCCCCCGCTACTGGTTCCCCCAAAGATTAATCGATGACCTGGGTGCTGGGAGGGAAATAGGACAGGAAAGGCTGCTGTTAAGTCGTTGGGAGTTAAGCACCTGTGAGGGATCAGGAGGTAAATGGGGTAAAGCAATTTGAAAGGCTAATTTACCCATCAAATTTACCAGTCCTTAGACTTTCTACACTATATTCTTGAGTGATAAAAAGCATCTAGCGTGTAAGTAAGATGCTGTTTTTGCCACTCTGTAGTTGTTTTTTAGCTTTATAGTCTTCCATCACCTGTTACCTTGGAAACCAGATGCAGCAGTCAGAATAGCCTTATTATATTCATATTTGGGTTGTTTTATACATGTACTCTAAATGACAGAAACATATAAGATCATTTGCTGGTTATGGCTTCAAGTCGCTACTTTTCATTTTCTAACTGTTGTAATAAGGCCAGTCTCCTGTAGGAGTACCGCAGTGTAGTATCTACCAAAGGCTAATGGTGATCAAGGTGCCTGTGTTTCCTGTACATAATTAGCAAAATGTTCAAAGGACCAGTCTGTAAAAACCCTGAGTACCCAGTGGATATTTAATGGAAAAAAAGAACTGTACATGCAATAGTGATTCAACCAAATGAAATAACCTACCTTGTGTATTGAACCAAACATGAGACTGCATTAAGGAGAGTGCCATTTGGAAGTTGGGCATTTTTTTTCAAAAGCAGCTGCCAGCTTTATGACTATCTGATAATAAACAGCGTTTGTGAAGCCAAGATATTTCCATCTTGGAAATATCTTTATTTTTATACAAGCCCAACTTTTTTTCCTCAACTTTTTCGGATTTGGGGTTGTAATAACCATCGGTAATTGATTTAAATAAATAGTTATTTTATTATGAAATAATCATTAATTGGTTAATAATTATGTGGAAAATCATTTTCCACTATTTTCTTGATGCTACTTGCAGTATGAATTTGTAAGTGGTTAATAAATACTGGATAGTGACTCTATAAACATTATTTGGCCTGCAATTCCAAAGTACAAACTGATGTTTATAGTACTTGTTTTAGTACAGGTAGGCAGTACAGGTAGCGACGGTGCAAATGAGAAGACTGTAAAGTGAGATAACTTTCACTATTGCCACTGTTGCCACTGACCCCAAAGAACAACTTGTGTGAATCTGTGAGATGACAATGGCTTTGACAAAATAGCAGCATTTGGGAATGATAATAGACCCAGTAATTAAACCTTTTTTTTTTTATAAACAGAATTACGCTTACATTTGGAAATCATTATTCTGTATTGTTGTAAATTACACAAAGTAAGGACCAAGTAACATAAATTATGACATTAGTAATGGTTAGTACTCAGTCTTGGTTACTATAAAGTGTAACCTCTACATTATAGCCACTTCGGAATCTGGTCTATGCACAATACAGTATTCCTGTGAATTAACATGGCCTCGTGAGCAGTATATCCGTGTAAGTGGTACCAAATTAGAATGAACTAAATATCACCTGACAGTAATGTAGTAGTACTGCATTGTCACTGTATTGTGAGGACAAGTGATAAATTACAAGCAAAACTTCACTTTTACAATTTGTGAATAATCCAGGAGACATAATTTAACTGCAGTGGGTTCAGAAAGTATTCAGACCTCCTTTACTTTTTTCAAATCATTTAAATTCATTTTTTTTTCTCATTAATCTACACTCAGTACCCCATAATGACAAATTGAAAACAGAATTTTAGGATTTTGTAAATTCATTAATAAGTAAAAACTGAAATATCACATTTACATAAGTATTCAGACCCTGTACTTAGTACTTATTGGAAGCACCTTTTGCTGCAATTACAGCCTCGAGTCTTTTTGGGTATGGTGCAACAAGCTTTGTACACCTGGATTAGGGGATTTTCTGCCATTCTATGCAAATCCTCTCAAACTCAGTCAGCTCAGTCAGGTTGGACAGCCATTTTCAGGTCGACAGGTAGAGATGTTCAATAGGGTTCAAGTCAGGGCTCTGACTGGGCCACTCTAGGACATTCACAGAGTTGTCCCTGAGCCACTCCTGTGTTGTCTTCGCTGTGTGCTTAGGGTCATTGTCATGTTGGAAGGTGAACCATCCGCCCAGTCTGAGGTCATGAGCACTGTGAAACAGGTTTTCATTGAGGATGTCTTTGTACTTGCTCCATTGAGCTTTCCCTCAACCCTGATCAGTCTCCCAGTCCCTCCTGCTGAAAAACACCCCACAGCATGATGCTGCCACCACCATGCTTCACTGTTGGGATGGTATTGGGTAGGTGACGAGCGGTGCCTGGTTTCCTCCAGACATAACGTTTAGAACTGAGGCCAAACAGTTCATTCTTGGTTTCATCAGACCAGAGAATCTTGTTGCTCACAGTCTGAGAGTCCTTCAGGTGCTTTTTTGCAAACTCCAAGTCGGCTTTCATGCGTTTTGCACTGAGGAGAGGCTTCCATCTAGCCACTCTGCCATAAAGCCCAGATCAGAGGAGGGCTACAATGATGACTGTCCTTCTGGAACTTAGTCCCATCTCCACACAGGATCTCTGGAGCTCAGTCAGAGTGACCATCGGGTTCTTGGTCACCTCTCTCACTACGGTCCTTCCCCCTCACTTGCTCAGTTTGGCCCGGTGACCAGCTCTCGGAAGAGTCCTGGTTGTGCCAAACTTCTTCCATTTGACAATTATGGAGGCCACTGTGCTCTTGGGAAACCTTCAGTGCAGCAGAAATTTTTTTGTAGCCTTCTCCAGATCTGTGCATTGCAACAACCCTGTCTCTGAGCTCTGTAGACAGTTCCTTTGACCTCATTGCTTGGCTTTTGCTCTGATATGCATTATCAGTTGTAAGGCCTTCTATAGAGAGGTGTGTCTTTCCAAATCACGTTCATTTAATTTAGTTTATAGCAGGTGGACTCCAGTCAAGGTGTAGAAACATCTCAGCAATGATCAAGAGAAATGGGAGGCACCTGAGCTAAATTTCAAGTATTTTTGCAAAACGGCTGAATATTTATGTGATATTTTAGTTTTTTGTTTTTTTTTAAATAAATTTACAAAAAAATCCTAAAATTCTGTTCTCACTTTGTCATTATGGGGTACTGAGTGTAGATTAATGAGGAAAAAACAACTGTGGCATGAGGCTGCAACCTAACAAAATTGAAAAAAGTGAAGGGGGTCTGAATACTTTCTGAACCCACTGTACATTTTTTTTGTTTAACCCCCTGAACGGAAGCTCAAACTCTACACTTCAGTAGAATTTAATTGGAAACTGAAAAGTATTTTAAATATGAGTCAGAGAGCACTCTGCTGGACAAACTAAGTGATGACACCTTTTTATATCACCCCACACATCTTTTTTCTGCATTATGTTCTGTACAAAAAGAAAATCTCATTGATCATCTTATTCACCGATACTGATATATCTATGATAGGCTGATACATCAGCCAGGCTCTACATGAAATAACTGCAGACCACAATAAATCAAGATGAGCTTTATTCATGTTATAACAAGGTCATAGTTATCTTGTGTAGGCTATGTGAAGACGTGAATGTTCATGATGGCAGTTCAAGCACACATATTCCAAATTTTAAGATGTGTGAAGGCTGGTCCTGCATTCAGAAAAAAGCCAAGATGATGTTTTGTTTTTTTTAAATAAAATATTCTGAACACTTAAAGCAGGTTTCTAAGTCAACTGGTATAATGAATAACCCATTTTGGGAATACAGCCCTGATAGCAGATTTGCAGTTTATATGACATGTTCTCTATATATACAAAATGAGGGTTAAGGCTAAACTTTTAGTCAGAGGTGTCAGGCAGATGAAATTTAACGAAATCCCTGATATTTTGCAAATGGCTGAGAAGGATCTCCGGAGTGCAAAGCATGCCAAGCTGCCTATATGAAATTATACTGAACACACTGGATAAGGGAAATCAATGTAGCATTAGTCACATTATGAACTGAGGCTGCATATTGTTGTAGAGTTGGAAGATACTCAGCTTTCTAATAAATAAATAGCCATATGAACAAACAACAATGCACACAAGGACTGAACTGGTTGTATTACAATTGAGATGTCGGAGCAAAAATACTTTGCATTCAGTGGATATATTTTCAGAACATTTTAGTATATAGGGTATATACTTTCAGGATAACTTGTTTTGACAATTTTTTCTACAGTAGCTAACAATATTAAAATCTATTCAGCACCTAAACCATGATGTTAATTCTACAATCAAAGCTTCTTAAATAATCATGCTTAGCTATGTACCTTTCTGGATGAATCCATTCAATAATGCCTCAATAGCAAAGATTTCTTGCTCCTTCTAATATCCAATAATTCCCTTTACATTGGCAGCTTCAGCACACTGAACCGTGATTTTTGACACAACCTTTCCTAACTACTTTGTCCAACAGTCACAATGGATTATCTTAAAACTATTACATTATGACACATCACAATCATGTTCAATTTTCATGACACAAATGCCAAAAAAAAAGGAAGAATTGCCTAAAAGCTTTTGAAGATGTAATACAAAAAGCCACAGATGTTTCACCCAGAAAAAAATGTTTTACTTTCAGTGTTGATTATTAATGCCAAAAACAAAGCAAAAAAACTTGTAGACCCAAACATGAAAATGAACATAAATAAATCTTGATATTTAAAGCAGATCAACCGATCATGTCAAGTCACTGTATCATTCACCTTAAGTAACTAAACATGCATGACTTTAAATGACTAGGATCTGCAAAACATCAAGTCTGTTCAAATTCCCATTTTCAGTACAAGGAACATACAACGGCCATTTCGTTTAGGAAAAACAGTAGCATGTATATGTTTAACAGCTTCATTTGAAAGCTGTTCACATCCAATCGTTTTTAAAAACAAATTGAAATTGTGGTAAAAAGAAGAGGAGAGAAATGATGAGAATGACAGTACTTCTTGGACAGCATATATTTCACAGACCCATCGTGGCCTGTCTTTGATCATGCTGCAGTAAGTGTTGGGTTGTTATGTGAACAAAACAGCAAAAGGAGATGAGCACTATTTTTAGAAGTTAGAAAGTGTAGGCCCTGATCATTTTTCTCACCATGGGTCACTGCATGTAAAGGCTGATGATCTTCTTAGATACCTGAGTAACTGTACTGAGGAAGTGGCACACAGCTTAGCTGTAGGCCAAAGCGTAGCTATGTTCATAACTACACAGCATAAAATGTCAAACAGCAGTTGTTTTTGAGCACTATGGACACCAGCCACCATTTATCAGTCAGAATATAAGAACAATGACAGCATATGTGAGAAAAATGGATGTGGACATTAACCTATCTGCTACCTATAAACAGCAGCTCTCCAGTGTTTTCAAAACGACTTAATACTGTTACAATTTCAAATGCAGTGGATGATAGAGACAAATCCTTCTTAACACCTTTCACATTGTTTCAGGGTAGAGACAGTTATGTGCCAACAGATCAGCTGCTGGTAATGGCACTGCACATTTGTGTGTTCAACAGGAAACATTCTGTCTAAATTGCACATAAACACTTTGAAAACATAACACAGAAAGGCCACCAGATACATGGAAATACAGTAATAACAAGACATCCAGTGGGGTGGAGACAGTACCTCTGAAATGAAGGGACAGCTAATCTCCTAAATCAAACATTTTGCTTCTGAGTAGCACGACGATATGACTCAATGACGGCAAAAATGATGCTCATGAAAAACAACAATGATAATGATCATCACAATAGCAGGAGTAACAGTTTAAAGTCTGAGTATGGCGGTAGGGATTGTAAAGAGTTTTCCGTTACTCCACGTGGGAGAGCTTTAGGGAGTCCATCAGGTCCTGCTCAGCAGATCCATACAAGTCATGAAGGAGAGCACACTGTAGCAGCTCAGCACACACAAAGCCAAGTGGCACTGTACCTCATAGTACCGCTTCCTTCTCCAAAACGTGGGCTGTTGTTTAGTCCCCCCCCCCCCCCCCCCCCCCCCCCCCCTTCCCCTCCCTTCC
>VUQI01002509.1:0-12725 GCA_015106735.1 Paratilapia polleni | reverse complement strand
CCAGTGTGGCTGAATTAAAACAATTCTGCAAAGAAGTGTGGGTCAAAATTCCTCCACAGTGATGTGAAAGACTCATTGCCAGTTATCGCAAATGCTTGATTGCAGTTCTTGCTGGCAAGGGTGGAACAACCAGTTATTAGGTTTAGGGGGCAATTACTTTTTCATAGAGGACAGGTAGGTTTGGATATCTTTTTCCCCTTAATAAATAAAATCATCATTTAAAAACTGCATTTTGTATTTACTCAGGTTATCTTTGACTAATATTTAAATTTGTTTGATGATCTGAAACATTTAAGTGTGACAAACATGCAAAAAACTAAGAAATCAGGAAGGGGGCAAACACTTTTTCACACCACTGTAACTGTCTTCACCTGACTTAAGTAACACTCCCTCTGAATTCACTTTCTTTCTTGGCTAAAATAATCAATAGGACGTACTGCAGGGAAATTTAGATTTTTCTCTTTTTGATGACATTTTACAAAATAAACAGAAGATTAATGACTAATAAAAAATAAAAGCAGCCCCACTCATGACCTAAATGGAGACACTGAAAGTACAGAATGCATGCCATCAACTAGAATCAAAGGCAAGGATAGGGCTGTCTGAATGTGCAGTTCTTATTGGTGACTCATCTCCTTAGGATAGTTATAGTGTCTAAAGTACAATTTAAAACTGTTTGTTTGCTTTTCCCTTTCCCTCTTCCACAAAAAGGTGAGAAGTGAAGCTGATAGGGATCGAGATAACACTCAGGACATTTCAGCTGTGCACACATTTGTAAGCCTGCTAGGGTAGTCTGAGACCTCGAGCATTATCTTGGGCATGTCTAAGATAATTCTGTTTAATAAGTCTATTATATGCTGGTTACATGCGTTGCTACAGGGCATGAACTAACTGCACGGCGGACTGGGTGATAGAAAGCAGAGTGGCACTTCTGGCCGAAAAGCTTCCTCCCACATGAACTGCAAATATATTCCCTCAAATATAGTCTTTTACACGCGCTTGTCATTTTTCTTCCAAGACTCATGTCTCACTAATCAGTGCGCCAAAGGAAAGCGGGTTTTTGATTTCATTTGGCCCACCTATCGTTGCTGGGTGAGTTTAAACAAGAGAAGTGGATTCATTATTTATTATGTGGATTTATTATGCTTACATAACATGGCCAGAGCGAGAATAATTACAGCAGTGATAGCAGCTTTTAGCAGGCTAGCAGGGTATGTTAATTTAGAACAATTATAGTTCTGTTTTAGCATATCTGCCAACAGCTGGAGGACAAGAGGGAGGTTCAGGGATGCTTGTGAGCTGCCGCACACCTCGTCTGATTGAGCATCTGCGGTGATACAAATGCTCTCCCACCTTTTCTTCTCGTGTCAACATTTCATCTTCACATAGGTTGGAACAGGGAATTTTTAGGTCAATTTGTACATGCCTGACAGCAGCATATTAGCTTATCAGACAGAACAGCCACTACTGCTGTAATCTCTAGCAGTTAGCACTGTTGTACACAGTGACAGCTGTAATCTCTCTTTGTGACTTCCTCTCACTAAAGTGATTACTGAATCTGTCTACTGCTCTCTTTTTATTTTTCTACTTCACTCCCTCTCTCTTCCTCCCTGTGTGTAGTTACTAATCAGTCAGCTTAGCTCTTCATCTCAGTAAACAACATTAGCCCGGAAGGCCAAACTGGCCAATCAGAGCTCAGCAGAGCCGGCTGGGCGGCCAATAGCAGCGAGGAACACTGTATCCCTCGTGACATGGTGACCTGCTGCATGTCGGTGAGCATTGCTATGGAAACCCTACTGTACAGTGCGGCTCTGTGGAAATGCAGCAGAGTGAGGGAGGCAGCAGAGAGGTGGGAGGAGAGGACAGAGGGATGTTGGCAGAAGTAGAAGAGTAATGAAAAGAAAAGCCAAACAGCAGCGGTGAAGACGGAGGAGGAGTGTTTCCTAGAAATTTGGCATCAGGTGTAGTTGGAGGGGAAATGTAGCTGACTCAAATTGCACAGCATGTTTCAAAAGTACGTAGGCAGCAGAGCATCTTTGAATGCTTTGGCTCCTGGCTGATATTGCTTTGGACATGACAGAGCTCTGAGTTTGAAAGGTAGGCTTTACAGTGAAAGTAAACTGCATTGGATCATATTGGAAATCCCCTTAAAAAAAAACTTATTTCAGCTTTTAAATCACAGTCAAGCTGTTTTAATAAGAGCTGGCGCAATTTGTGCTCATGTTCATGCTTCATTTAGCATTCAGAAAGATGCACGAAATCCAAATGGGCTGACAAATGAGTCCCAGGTTTTCTAAAATTGTACCCACTTTTTTTTTTTACCTGAAAATCTGAAATAAGATTTATGTTTCTGTTACGTTTGTATTGAGGTTTTGCAGTCGTGTCACCGCTAAACACGTTAACTTGTTTGCCATGTGACAATCATGGTGACAATGTAGGGTCAAGTAAATAAAGCCCCAGTCACACAGGCCTAGAGACTGGTTCGTGACCATCTGACAACCACCAGTCGTGAGGGAAAAATGTATATTCCCCAACCCACTGGCGAATGGTTGCTCGAAGCTGATGGCAGTTGCTGTGAAATCAGTTGCTAAAGCCAGTGTCACATAGGCCTTAAGACCGGTCAGTGAAATGTGTATTCCCCGACCAATCGGTAAAAACCACCTTGCGATTGCTTTTGCTGCTAGCAGATTGGCACGGTCACCCATAGTTTGCATGGAACACGACTTGTCTACAAACACTCAACAGCTAACCTCCGAGTGGTAGTGAACCTGTGAAAAGTGCAACACAAACCGGAAATGGAGATAGTTTGCCTTCAAAGTAAAAGTTGTGCCTTTTGAAACATGTTGGCTGTAGTGCGGAGGCACAACTTTTACTCACTTTTACACTAACATTCTCCATCTCAAGTTTCACTACCACTCGGTTAGTGAGTGTTTGTAGTCGGCGTCTTCCATGCAAGCTACAGGCAATTGAGGCAATCTTCTAGCGACCAAAGCAAATCATAAGGAGGTTTTTGGTGCAGCACCCTCTTTGCATACGATTTCACCCAGCGACAACTAGGAACCTCCAGCAACCACTCACCAACCAGTCAGAGAATACACGTTTTTCCCTCAGGACCAGGGGTCGTATCACACCTAATATGGTGGACAACTCTCGAGCAATGCATGCATGACATCACACAAGAAACCTCGATACTTGGTTTCATGTGACAATTATGCAAACTCACTAATAAAGAACTTTACATGACGTGCAGTACCTACATCCTTCACCTACATCACCCATGTGGTCTCCCTATACATGACACTGACTGGGCCTGTGTCTGACGCTGATATGTTGTCAGTTCAGCAGGTAGCCTTCGATTGCCGCTTGAATGAACGGAGAAAAAATAATTAACAGATTCATTTTGTTGCTGCAGTGAATGTGTTTGTATACTGTGCTGCAGCCTTTGAATTTTTTGTCTAGGTGGTTTGTATCATATTTCAATTAAAAACTTAAAAGACAAATTTTTTACTTTTTTTGGTTTTGAAAGTGTGGTGTACTTCCTATAAGTCTGAACTTGCCAAATAAGGTTTTTGCACCCGAACTGAACCAAATCATGGGTCAGTGTCAAAAGTGGTCCAAGAAAGAACAACCTGTCAATCGGCAACTGTGTCATGGACACCCAAGGCTCATTTATGCGTATGTGGAGCAAAGGCTGGCCCGTGTCATTGGCTTTGATCCCACAGAAGAGTTAAAGTAGCACAAACTGCTGAAAGCTTCTTGCTTCAATAAACTGGACCATGAAATGGATCATGTTATATGAACTCACAATACCAACCCAAAACTAATGGCAGAGAAAAAAGAAAATCAATCATCCATCAACTAAAAGCCCAGATATTTTTCTGAGTAGTTGGTGGAGACCAAGTGCAGTTCTGATAGCAGCAAGAAAGAGGTATGCTAGCTGTCCAGTCTATGTACGAAGTATAATTCATTTGCAGTTGTATAAGGAGGAATCCCATGCAAGCATGGGGAGAGCATGCAAACTCCACACAGAAAGACTGGTGGATTAGAACCAAGGACCTTCTTGCTGTGAGGCAACAGTGCTGCCCTGTGAGAATTAACTTAATTAACAAATTACAAGATCACCTGAACATCAAATAAACCTAAAGGTATTGTTTTAAAACTATTTCAGAACAAAGCCAAACATGCCCTCCAGTGAAGGAAGGACATGATCGCTTGCGAGACTGGTGCCTAAAGCAGTATCAAGGTAATGCAATTATTTTATCTATAAGTATAAATACATGCCCAAAAAAGTTTGACTGGCAAACTTTTTTCTTTATTTTATACACTTTCTTTTATGACACTAATATGATCAAAAGGTGCACTCTTACTTGGAGCCGGTGAGTCGTCTCTGTTTCTGGTTTGGGTTGCCCTTGTGTACGTTTCATTGTACAAGCTGGATAATGGAAAACGTTTTGGTGCGCTGAATTGTATTACACATCTTTGTCCAAAGCAACAATAAGACAAGCAATGTTTACACATTGTTTAGGCAGCAGCTGCATTTGAAGAATGAATTCACGTGTGTCAAAATACGTTTGCATTAGCACAAGTAGGAAAATGAAGGTAGGAAATAACCTCAAAACTGGCATTTCTTCAACTTCAACACCTGCCAACGAATTACACTTTGTGCTACCAGAGCGCCACTTTCATTATAAGCTCCATTTTGGTCTCCACCAACTACTCAGAACAATATCTGGGCTTGGGATAGGCACTAGGAGTAGCCTAGCTTGTGAGCCCCTGAAGCTGGGTTTGTGTATCCAGTCCTAGACCAGCGATCTTTTGTGTTAACCACTACACCATGGAGCCACTGATGCAGGTCTAAAAATACTACACTGTATCGCTTGGTTAGTCACGACTAAAGATTTATGTTGCCGTTCTTTCACTGGATACTTAACTGTTTATCTTTTAATGATTATTTATTTTCTGTTTCTTTAATTGTGCCCCATCATCATTGGTTACTTTCTCAATTAAATCATATTAGTTCAACAAATGTTTTATTACCTCATAGATCTATAAAAAGGACAGATGCATGCTGTTATAATAAGGACACTGTGTACTGTTGGAGCTAGGTAAACACTCGTAACTAGGCCAATCTCTGCTGCATTTACTGTATGTGGGTTCAAATGCTCACTCTCCAACATATCCCTCTCTGCGAGGCCCTTTTTTGTCTTTCTCTTTCTTTCTGTAATGATCTCACTCGCCTCCTGATTAGAGAGTATCTCTCATAACAATCACGATAATCATCCATCCACCGAGTGAGCCATCTCTCAATTATCTGTTCATCATATAACTGATCCATTCATCCATTAATCTGTACATCTGTTGATTCATCTATGCCTCCCTCTGTCAGTCCGTCCATCTCTCCCATCTGTCTGGTCATCTATCAAGCCGACTTATTCTCTTTTGTACCGAATCAACCCTTGAAACCAGTCTGGTCTGCGGATTTTATCGAGCTGCTCAGGACTGTGTGTGTTTGTGTGTGTGGTAAAGAGCGGCGTAATACGTCCTGGTAGTTGTAGAGTTATGTAACAAGGCTTTAGCTGCATGTATGCTACTGTCAGCTCTATACTTGCACACATACCACCAGATTTCACGGGTGTGCACTTTTTGCACATGCATGCAATGCAGTATATGCATGTGTGTTTCCATTTCAAGGCAAGTGGTGTGTGTTTCACCAACAGTGACTGAACTAAGTCCCACTCTAAGAGACTCAAAGTGAAACTGATTTCAATTTCAAGGCAATTGTGATGCAGATTCAGAAGACTCTACAAATGAAAGATGCTTTAAATTGAATAATGAAATGTATAATTAAATTTTTTGCTTTTTAACATCATGAAATGATAAAAATAAGACACGATCACAGACATATTTCATGCATTTAAGTGGCCAACATTTGATTTGGCAGAATGAAATATTTCAACAACTCCACAGATTAATTGTACTAACTTTGATCCCTCTGATCAAAATTCTAATAAAATGTATTTTATTTTAGCTATTCATGATCAAATTCCAGCCAAACTAGTGAGCTAAGCCACCCCCACTGTGCTTAGTGCTAATCAGCAAATGATAGCATATTAACATTCTAATAAAAGATGACAAACATCATAAACATTACAGCTGCCTAATATCTGTTTATTACCATTGTCATAAACATGTCAGCATGCTGACTTAATATTTGCCATAACACGTGACTGATATGACTGTAGAGGCTTAGGGCCAAATTTAATAAGCAGGGCAAATTAATGTGAGGCCCAAACTGGAAAAAAGTGACAGTGGAAGTGGAATACTAACAACGCACACACTGATGAACAGTCGGTTCATTTTAGTTCTAACCAACAATTCTGAATCTGGAAGACCGCAATAAGAATGTATGGTTACCACAAAATCTCACAGAACATCGTTTGGGAACCACTGACCTAACGTGATGCACAGGAGAATGAGAAGTCATATTTGTAGGCTACCATAGCACTGACCTCTGACTGGTTTCCTATATTTATTTTGCTTTATGATTGGTAGCCTATATTTTTAGCCAACATCAGCATTCCTGGATAAACATTATACGCTGTCCATGGTCCTGAAACATAAAAACACAATGGGAAGAGATTTCATGTATTTTGTGTGACTTTTTTTTCTGGCTTGATGGATAAAATGAAGGCTTACAAGACTTGAAAATATGAGTTTTTAGAGGCCTGCTTAGCTTCTTTAAAAGAACCATCAAAAAATATAAGGCTTGCAAGTAGTTTTAGTGCAGCTGTTCTAGCAGAATAACATGCATTGACAATCAGTATGTTCTAATAACACCTTCCTCTGGCATTTCAAATAAATTAAGACAAGTAAAGAAAATTCTCTCCCTTCTGTCTCTTCCTATATAAGCAACTATTGCAACCTTGTCAAGTGCAAAATGGGTAAAAACTTCTCTCCTATACAAATTAGTTCTAATTTCAGGTAATTGGGAAATTATGAGTAAGTACACAAAAATTTATGTCCGTCCTCTGTTAAACACTGTTTTTGGGACTTGTTACTTGGGAGCTGATGTCCTCTTCTGTCTCTCTAACCTTTAACTCATCCCTTAAGACTGCGTGGCCTGAATTGAAGGCCTCCAAATACACAGAATGTCCTCAAGCAGCTGAATTGAGGGTTGAGGGTTGTGAGGACATGAAGAAGAGGAGGAGAAAGGCAGAGAATGGAGGAATCAGAGATAGAAAATGAGCGCAAGTTCATTTTCAAAGGCTGTCCTGGTGCAACCTCTTGTCTCAGCATGAGTAAGTGTGTGTGTTCACAAGGCATGACAGAAGAAAGGAAGACCCCAGAAGACCTTTACAAAAGCTCCTCCTACTGTACATCTGCCATCAGCCTGTCAATCATTAACCAGTAAGAGGTTTTTTTTCCACAGTTGTCGAAAATCGCTCATTGACAGGAACTGTTTGGTTCACGCATCTTTACATCCCTTCTGTCATACACAAACCAACTCCCAAAACACCCACAATGCATCTGTCCTTGTGTAACTCCTATAGTTCTTACCTCCATCGGAGTATGTCTCTGTTCCATATCCGTCCTGCAGGCCGTTGTTCCACGTTCCCTCATACTTCCCGCTTGTTCCTGTGCTCTCCCGCACACCATAGCGTCCTTTAAAGCCATTCGTCCACTCGCCCTTGTACACCCAGCGGCCTTTATTCTCAACGCCCACACCATGTCTCTTGCCCTGAGCCCAGGTGCCCTGGTAGGTGTTCCCACTGGGCCAAGTGTAGACGCCCAGCAGTTCAAACCCATGGGCCCAGGAACCGCAGTACTCGCCCTGGCCTTTGGGTCCAGTGCAGATCCCGTGACCGTGCGCCTTGCCCTCCTCCCACCCTCCGCAGTATGACCCCCCATCGTCAAAGTTGAACCTGCCGCCAGTGGACATGCATGAAACAGGTCTTGGCAATTCCCCTGAAGTCTCGACAAAAAGAAAAAGAAAAGAAAAAGAAAACGAAGGGAGAAAAAAGGACAGGTTGGTGCTAGAACCAATCCATGGAGCTGAGTTTGGAGGTTGGTGAGGGCAGGGGTGAGGAGGTGGACGAGGGAGTGGGAGGGAGAGAACCCCCACACAAATCAAGACAGGCCACTCTCTGTTTCCTACTAGCTTGGTGTAGAAGAAGGAGAAATGAGGTGAACAATAAAACGTGGCCCCTCACAGCTGTGTCAGGGGTCTCCCGGCCTGGTGGGAAAGGTAGCACGTTGCTATTCACACCATCCTCTTGGTGGGCTCTTTGTAGCTTTGGCTAACACTTCCCAGCTTCTCTGCGGGACATGCAGGTGAGAGAGGAGGAGAGTAGGGCAAGAGCTGCCATTATCCTCTCTCAGCTAAAGTTTAAACCATCAGGCAGCTCCACCGGCCTGCCATCGGCCTGCCTACACAGTCTACGACACAAACGCAGAACTCTTCCTCCTACTCTCTCTCCTGCCTTCCGCTCAGGCCCACTCAATCTGCCTCCTCCTACCTGATGATGCCTCCACCTCTCTGGGGTGTAGAGCCGAGAAGTTTCCCCGGTGGCAGCCCTTCAAACCTCCAAGCCTCCAGCATAGACGCCACCCTGCTCAGCACCGAGGCTCCAACTAGAGCTCTGACATGATATCTGACAAAGACAAAAAGATAAAGAAAAAAAAAAGACTCTCCTCCTCAGAATTTTTTTCGTCAAGTCTGTTGTTGATGATCAGACAAAAAACATTTAAAGTGAGACTCTGTGGCTCACTTCAGACTTCACCATCTTCTTTCATCCTCAGCTTTAGCACACACACATATATACTGTGTTTTACTGCACAGCCAGGGATCACACACATGCATAGAGAGAGGGGGAGAGACAGAAATAATAGGAAAAACACAGAAGATAATCTGCTTGGCTGCCTTTTTCGTCTGTCCTGTGGTGCCGGAGAGCAGCAATGCAGTCTCCTGCCTTATGCACACACACTCTATATGCAGGCACACACACGCACTCTGACAGAAAGTGCGCACACACAGACAACGAAAATAAATAACTGAACTGATTAATTTCTCCTCTTCTATTCCCTCTCTCCCTCTCTCTCTCTCTCAGTCTGTCTGTAGATCTTTAATCCACTGCGTCCATAAGTGGTTTATCCTCTGCGTGGGCTGCCTTCAGATTGCCTGTTTGATGAAATATCATCCATCTATATGATCCTGTTAAGGTGTGCTCTGTCCTCTTCAGCATCCCCTGCTTGTCTCCATGTTTCCCTATGGAGTGCCGGCTGACGCACAGCCTGCCTGCTGTCTTGGTCTTACAATCTCTTCTCCTACGGCTGGATCTCTGTAGCTCTCTCTCTCTCTCTCTCTCAGAAAATCTGCTCATTAGAGAGGACTGTTCCAATGCAGCCACAACCCCCCTTCTTCACTGCTCAATAGCACAATCCAGTTCTTAAAGAGATAGACACACCACGCACAACTTTCTGTTACCACTCTCATCTGTAGCTTTTTATCTTTTCTTGTGTCTATTTTTCATTATCTTGGGTTACTCTCACTTTGTTGGCCTTAATACAGAAGGGTTGGATAATGAGTCTAAAAGTCCTGAGATTGATCAACTTTTTGCCTACTCTCTCCTGTAGTTTGTGTTTTGTCCTGTTTGTTCTTCGTGGTCTCTCTATGTGCTCCTTTTTCTCTTCTTTTACCATTCACCCCCCAACCAGTCATGGCAGATGAATGCCCCTCCCTGATCCTGGTGCTGCTGGAGATTTTTTCCTGTTAAATGGGAGATCTTCCTTCCCACTGTTGCCAAGTACTCGCTCAAAGGGGATCAGATTGTTGGGGTTTTCTCTCTAACACTGCAGGCTCTTTAGAATACAATATATGGTGCCTTGAGACAACTGTTGTTGTGAACTTTGTGAGCACCCATCCATCGATTTTTCGTAACTGCTTATCCAACTTACTCCCTGCTCAAACCAGCATTCCTCCCTTTCCAGGATGTGCACAACCTTGTCATTAAGAGTGGCCACTGGCTTGTAGGTGTAAATAGATGGCAGAGTCCTGGCCTGACGACATAGCTCTTTGGATGAGCCCTGGGATGGACCAGTTTCTGGTGTAGTGTATTTTGGGGTTTGAAAGCCACAAAGTCGTTGTATTTTGAAAATATGCATCTCAGCTGTTCTGACACTCCTGACGCATACTGGATCACCAGTGGTTTTTGCTCAGGCACTTTTTGTCCTTTTTCTCTCTTGGATCACCTGGAGCATCCTTTAAGCATTTTCCTAGCTTTGACAAATGCCCAGCTGGGATAACCACATTTACTCAGGTCCTCTTTGATATGGTGATCTTCTGTTTCCCTGATCACTGTGCCTGTGGGGATGGTGTTTCCACGGTGTTGCAGTGTTCTGATGAGACCTAATTTGTGCTTCAGTGGATGAGGGTCAGACCTTAAATATCGATTGTGTTGGTTTACACTATATATCAACTTTTAAATGCCCACCATTGGGCTTTTAAGTTGGAGTACATCCTGGGCAGGTTGCCAGTCCATCGTTGGGCTAACACAGAGAGACACACTACCCCATAGTCTCACATTCACACCTGTGGCCAATTTAGAATCACCATCAAACCTAAATTTGCATGCCTTTGGACTGTGAGAGGAAGCTGGAGTACCAGCAAAAAGTAGTGCACCTAGCATGAAAACAATTTTTTTTTTTTTTTTGGCTTAGTGCTCTAAAGGCCTAGCAGAATAATGTACACACTCAGAATTTGGACAATGAAAAAAACAAAGGTACACAGAAAATGATATGGTGTTTACAGTCATCTGTACTAACATATCTTCATATAACGATGTATGGAACCATGACACTGTTAGCCGTGTGATGGACTGACGACCTGTCCAGGGTGCACCGCGCCTCTCGGCCTGAGAGCTGGGATAGGCTCCACATAAAAAATGCGTGACATTTGAGATCTGAAGACAGACTTGTTTCAAGTATCTTTAGCACCCAAAACAAAAGTAGTCACTTGAATTTATAATCCATTGTAAAGTTAGTTGTAAGAACACGACCGGTTGGATTTGGTGTGGTTTGAAAGTGTGGATATTGGTATAAGCATACTCAGGTGTGGAACATTAATATGTTAATGCAGGTACAAATTAATCATACCCAATCTTGTGAATAAGCTAAAGTATACAAAAAAGTACCTGCCAGTAGAGGGGATCACCTTATTCACCATGTCTTAAGGAGATGAGATGGATATTTCACCCAGGAGAAGTGTTCCTCCGAGTGCTTAATGAGGAATTAGAGTCTTCCTGTTTCATGTTAAAACACATAGGCAGGATCATATTTTGGACTCTTTATTGAGTCAGTTATCTTCTCACCACATATCTTCTGTGACATCTCTATATACAGTATGGTTATATTCAGCCTTTTGTATATTGCTTTGGTGTTGAATATGCCACTAAGCTAGAAGGTAATCTGTTTCAATGGGAGCACTGGGAGCATCCCATTATTGTTTTCTATTATTAGCATTTTTCATTTTTGTCATTTTAATTTCCTGCCTTTTCTTTATTTCTACAGACAGGTCAGCAATAATCTCTTGATGCTGCCTGAGCAGTGTGCCAAACTTGAAATGTGCTACATTTTCTGTCTTCTGTGTGCCTTTAAGTATAAGATGATCACACTGATTCACTTTTTTTGCCTCTTACAGTTCCCGCCCCAATTTTTTATGAGCATAGCTAATAAAAGTCAGATTTGAAGCTTAAATTTATACCTGTATGGTAAATCTGAAGCTACTGCCAGCAGTCCATTATCTTAGTTTATCTCTGGAAATGGAGTAAACAGCTAGCATGGCAGCACTTTTAAAGCTCACTAACACTTTTTGAGGTTACTTTTTGGTACCTAAGATATAACATGCTAACTACGGTGAGCTGTAGGTTTGGGTGTTTTGCCACTTGGCAAAAAGGTAAATGTACATGTATTATAAAATGCCAATCTATTCCTTCAATGAGTAACTTAGCACTGAAGAGTTAATAAATACTATAAATTGTATAGTATTCACTGAAACTGCAGGGTTTTTTTACCTTTTCAAGAGAGAAGCAAGTCTTCACCAGGCCAAAGACAGTTCTGTGAAAAATCTACTCCTCACCCCATGTGGAAACGAAATGTTTCAGTAGTGTATAAAATGCAACAACCGACCATTATGGATGGTCATTCAGTAAAGCCACAATCTACCACAAACTGCTGGTGGCCAATGAGGAAAATTCTCACCGTATATGGAAACAAATATTAAAAAAGTTTAAACAAAAAATGAAGTGTTTTTTTTTCTCTCTCTCTCTTTTTTATTTAACAGACCATTTACATGCCTCTGTACATATTCTGATTTAGTACAACTACATTTGTGTGTATGTCTGTGCATATATGTGAGGATGAATATATGTATTTTTATATTAGGAGGGAATTAGATCTCTTTATTTTCTTATCTTATTATCACATTTATGTATATGTACATGCAGCTCAGGAAAAAATTAAGAGACCACTGCAAAATTATCAGTTTCTCTGATTTTGCTATTTATAGGTATATATTTGAGTAAAATGAAAAATGGTCAAAATACCAAAAAAGGTCCAGTGTTTTCAGACCTCAAATAATGCAAAAAAAACCAAGTTCATATTCATTTTTAAACAACACATTACTAATGTTTTAACTTAGGAAGTGTTCAGAAATCAATATTTGGTGGAAT